>PVHX01027204.1:0-19705 GCA_004024805.1 Geosciurus inauris | reverse complement strand
AAAAAAAAAAAAAAAAGAACTAGGACAGCAACCCGCAGCTGCGAGCCCTTAAATCAGAGAAAAAGGCCAACATGGGTGGCCTCAAGGAGCTAAAAAAAAAAAAAACAAAGAAAGGGATTTACCCCCAGAACCTTCAGACAACACAGTGCTGCTACCCTTTGCTTTTACCACAGTGAGATTCATTTAAGACTTGTAGCCGGGCGCGGTGGCTCAAGCCTGTAATCCCAGCACTGAGGGAGGCTGAGATAGGAGAATCGCGAGTTCAAAGCCAGCCTCAGCAACAGCGAGGTGCTAAGCAACTCAGCGAGACCCTGTCTCTACATAAAACACAAAATAGGGCTGGAGATGTGGCTCAGTGGTCGAGTGTCCCTAAGTTCAATCCCCAGTACCAAAAAAAAAAAAAAAAAAAAAAAAAATGGACTTGTGACCTATAGAACTTAATAAATTTATGTCGCTTTATGCCACTAGGTTTGTCGCGATGTTTGTCACAGAAGCCACAGAAAGTTCATATACTTCCTCTATTCTTCCATATGCTTCATGCTTTATAGCCCATCCTAACATTTTACAAAGCCAGAAGTTTCACTTAAGTTTGCTTCACTATTTGACATGTATTTCCTGTGAGCTATTTCAAATTCCTTGTAAACAGATAGTATAAATTTTAAAAATGAAAAATATCACCACCTATTCAGATCCTGAATACTCACTAACCATGAACTTGTACTAGGTGTTAGAGAATACAGTAAGTGTAATTTATAGTTTTAGCCTTCACTCACTACCATGAACCTGGTTTTCTACCAGATGGTATATAATTTTTCTCTTTGGCATCATTAGAAGAAACTGAGCAAAATGATGACTAGTTAGGAGATACAGGATTTGATGTTACCACTCTGGGGTATAAAGAACCAGAAACAAAGGGGTCCAGCTAAGATTGTGATAATAGCCCAATATATACTCCTACTTGTTTCTTAGAAAAGTCTCTCCATTTTGTAAAGGTAAATAGATTACAAGCATAGGGAACAGATTCGGCTTCTATGCTGCTAAGTCAGTTTACATTTGACATAAAAAAAAAAAATAAGAGGACTGAGAGGAGGAGACTCAAATTTCCTTTTGGATTCTTGGCCAATTCCTGTGCATTGTGCAATGAGGCTCAGGGAATTCTAGCAGAGACGGGCAGAGGTTAGGGAAAGAACAGAGATTTCAGAGGTCTCACAGTGCTGAGAGAAAAGTAATTCTAATCCAATTCAATTTTAATTGTATGTCATGGCTTTTTACTTAGGAACTGCACCCATCCGACCAACAGCTCTGGGCGGTAGAGGAGGTATTCTAACAGACTCAGCAACTAATGGGAGCCCCCATCTCCCATGTCCACCCGGGATAGAAATGCTATTCTGGAGGTATTTGACAGCTGATGAGCATGGGCATGTTCCCCTTCCCACAGCTTCAAGGTGATGAGGAACCATACCAAATGGGTGGTTATAGCCGGTAGTAAAGGTCAACCCCACTATGAAGGAAGGATCCAGGGAGGACAGGTGGTAGAGAGTGTAGGTCCCCATTTCTGCACATCTCTGTGTTGCTGAAGAGCTCCTTTAGTGAATACAACAGCTGAGAGTCAGGTCCTGTCACTCTTTCTTGTCTTTTTGCAGTGGCAAAGTTTGGCTGAGTAGATTCAGATGTTAGCAAAGATCAAAGTGACTGGTGGAACCATGGAAAGGCACAGAACTACATGAACTTATGAAGTGCAAAGGTATTGCTGTAATTTGTTTCCACAAATAACACATTAAACATTAGAGCCCAGTGAAGCAAAAGTGTTGAGTAAAGAGAAGGGAGCACAGTAGACTAGAAGAAGGGGATCAGGGTAGGGAGGGGAGGAGCCCAATAGGAGATACGAGGACATGAAATCAAACTGTTACGTTTATTTACAGATATGCCACAATGAATCTCACCATTATGTATAACTCTTATGCATCAATAAACATAATTTTAAAAAGGAAAAAAAAAGATTGTGATAATAGGCAGCTCTGGCACTAGTAAGCAGAAAGACGGATGAGACTGATAAGTGGTAAACAAAAATAAAGCAATGGTGACAAAAATGGCAAAATGAAGAGAGATTAACAAAAAGGGCCACAAAGTTAATAAACTAGGGTCAGAGAAAAGTTTCAAGTGATGAATATGCTAATCATCCTGATTTGATTATTACATACCATATACATGTGTCAAAATACCACTGAACCCTATAAATATGTACAATTGTCTTAAAATGAAATTTGTAAAAAAGACACTCCTCCATGAAGGTAGAGTTACCAAGAAAAGAGAAACTGGTGTCAGACAGAATGAGTTTTGTTTTTTGTATTTCGGGGCTTGGGGCGTTCTACTGGGGATTAAACCCAGAAGTACTCTACTGCTGAGCTACATCAAATTTTTAAAATTTTGTTTTTAAACAGGATATCAGAAAGTTGCCCAGGCTGGCCTCCAACTTGGAATTTTCTTGCCTCAGTCTCCCAAGTGGCTAGGATTATAGGCCTGTATCACTAAACACGGTGAGAATGACAGTTTCTACCATGGAAACCAAGAAGGGGTTCTGGAAGGAAGTAAAGAGTAAACTAGTTCGTCAAATCTAAGCTTAACAGAATTGCAAGATTAGGAAGAGAAGTTAGATTATTAAGGATGATTAATTTTTAAGGTTTATGCCAAGGAAGTTAACTACACTTCTAGAGAAAACTCCCTGAGGGGTACTCCTGGTCAAGAAACTCTTGTAAATTTGGACCTTAATAAATATGGAAATTATCATAATAAGAGTGCTGTGGGCTGGGGTTGTGGCTCAGTGGTAGAGCACTTGCCTGGCACATGTGAGGCACATGGTTCAATCCTCAGCACAACATAAAAATAAGTAAAATAAAGGTATTGTGTCCATCTACAAGTAAAAAAAAAAAATTTTTTTAAAGAGTGCTACGTGCACACATCTGCTTCCAAATCCCATAAACAGTCTCCAATTACAAAAATATGGTTACCAATATTTTTAATGATTACAATTAAATGTAATTAAAGTTATAAGTAACAGGTGGAGCTTATATTAGGTACATCTAAGTTGACAACTGAATTTTTATAAATCAAATGTTTTTATATACAACATGAATCTTGGAAAGGAGAATAAACATTTATTTTATAGAGACAGGAAAAGAAGAAGAAAATACAGATAAAGGTGAACATAGATATGCTGACATTGTAGTTTGAGGAATTCCTTATAGGGAGAGAAGGGAGACATCTGCTGTAATTGCACTGCTAAAATTATGCCAGAGATAATCTAATGAAGCCCCAGATGACAGGCTACAAAGCATCACACAGCTTCCCAGCATAATACCTTCTTCTGTTCACTCCACAGGAAGAACCTACTTCCAATGAAATGTTCAACATTAAATGTTCTATGTTTTACTGTACTTGTTAGAATCTCTCCTAGGTCAGACAAAATGGTTACTGTCAGGGTATTTGAAGAATTCCAAGACAGAGGATTCTACTCAATAAATGACTTTACAATTTATTCACCTTTCAATAAGCCCAAAAGAATCGAAAAGCATGGTATGGTAGATGTTCGAATGTAATTTACTAAAGCACAACTGCATTTTACTCCCTGTAGGACTAGCCAATACCCTAATGAACATCACAATCCATCAAGAAAGAAAGCATAGATAAATATTCTGAAACTTTTTAAGACTACTACCTTATTTGCTTTAGTCAGGCTGCATTGAAGGGGGCTTCTAAATGAAACCAATCTGATATTTGAAAAAAATTATTCACAGCTATAGCATATCTCCATCTGTAACTGAAAACCTATAAAGATGTTACAGGAACAAAGTTGCTAGTTTAGTAGTATGTTAGCCAAAGAGCAAGTGAAGTCTACAATATCTTAAATCAACAGACAAATCTAATTACATGCATCAACCTATAAGTTAAATAGCCCACTGGAGTAAATGAATGAGTGAAAACATAAAATCGATTTAAATTTATCTCTCATCTAATATCTATTCAGTGGCCTTATTCTCAAGACAACTATAAATTTAAAGTTCATTACACTTGTAATCTGATTAAAGCAGATGGAGAATGTACTTTCATCTCGATGAGTTTGACATTCATATGTACATGGTACTAGTGCGTTGCACAGGGAAATCCTCTTCTAAGAATTACCCAGGATACCATTCTTAGTCTATTGAACAACCCTAAGTTGAATTTCACTAGATTGATACACGAAAAATACATCAGCCAACCCAAATCACATTCAATAAAGTTTACTGCAAACAAGAATCTTTGAAGAAGCAAACTGTAGGAGTGCTAACAATCAGTATAGACAGAGGCTAAGTACAATGGAAGAGTCAACTTCTCATATGAGGCATGGTCTTGGAATACAGTAGCTCCTTTTACCTTTTCCTTTATTTCCAATTTTAAATAAATCCAATGTAAAGTGAAAACAGCCAATATTTATTCACTAAGTAGCTGTCATATACTAGACACTATTTAATTCTCCAACAACCCTTTGAGCTAGTACTATTATTAGCTCTACTTTCCAAAGGAGAAACTAAAAGAGAAGTAATACAAGTCATATGGTTTACACACAGCTGAGGCAAGATTTGAACTCAAAGTTTTACTCTAGAACCAGTATTAACTATTCCACTACATTGTCTCATAAAAGTAAGCTTCTCCATGTAATGATCTGAAAAGCCATCTGATGGGGGAAAGGAAGAGGAAAAGAAAAAATTATGCATAAAATATCTACAAGCTCAAATGGCTCAGAGATAGCCAATTTTTTTTTATATAAAAAGCCAGATAGTAAATATTTTATTTTAGGCTTTATGGCCCACAGAGTCTGTGTCCCAACTCCTTAACTCCACTGTTGTAGTCTGAAAACAACAAATAAGTAAAACTTAATTTACAAGCACAGGCTCTAAGGAGATGTGTCTTACTTTTAATCCCAGACTAGCTCATAACCAAAAACATATTTTAATAGTATAAGTATAATACAAAATACATGAGTCCTAAAAATATCATACTATAGTGATGCAGCCACTTCAATGTTTATAGCAGCTCAATTCATGATAGCTAAACTGTGGAACCACCCTAGATGCCCTTCAATAGATGAATGGATGAAGAAACTGTGGTATATATACACAATGGAATATTACTCAGCAATAAAAGAGAATAAAATTATGGTATCTGCAGGTAAATGGATCAAGTTGGAGAATATCATGCTAAGTAAAGTAAGCCAATCCCAAAAAACCAAATGTTGAATGTTCCCTCTGATAAGTGGATGCTGATCCATAATGTGGGGAAGGACACAGGAAGAATGGAGGAACTTTGCTCACAGGGGTGGGAAGCGGGAGGGGCATGGGGACAGTAAAGACGGTGGAATATGATGGACACCATAGCCCTAGCTTTATGTATGACTGGATGTATGCTGTGATTCTACATCACATACAACCACAGAAATGAAAAGTTATACTCCATCTGTGTACAACGAATCAAAATGCATTCTGCTATCATGTATACCTAAGTAGCATAAATTAATAAAATTTTTTAAAAATTCATGAGTCCAATATAAATTACGGAGAACTCACCATGTATCTTTAAGACATAATTTTAAGGAGTTCTCCAGGGTAAATGCTATTATTTGAAGGAAAGATTTGTACTTTATATGCTACTGAAACATATTCTTTTAGAATAAAGAGTAGGTTCTTTCTTTGCAGCTTCCATGGCCGCCTCTAGGCTGTTCTAAATCCCCAGGAAAGGCAGTATGTCCCAGAACACATTTTACAAAACCACAGCAATGTGCACTAGCACTGCTATACAGCCTACACTTGTTCCTGTCCCACATTTATTCCCCATTGACAGCATCTGTTGTCAGATTAAGGGCCCATGATATTGAACCAATGAAATCTGATTTCCTGGAACAGAGAAGGCAGGAAATAGAAGAGTTACTTAAGTTACTGAATGCAAATTAGATGTAAATATATTGGTCTGAAAATTCAACCTTTTCTGATACTCTGACTTTCTAGTTGTTACCTGCTGTCCTCCTGGTTGCACATTCATTTAGTTAAGATAAAACAGGGATTAACATTTGTTATCTGCTATCATAGATTTCCCTAGGCTCAGGGAAGTTATGAACAAGAATATGGAATCTTCTTTGAACCTTCTCTCTCACCTGGAACTAAATGTGCAATGTATCTCAAGTAACTACTCTTCTCATATTTCTAGTTCTACCCCTCTAATTTTCAGTCATCAGTTATTTTTTTATTTCCAAGTGTTTCTAATAACTTACACTCCCCAGTAAATGATTCGAACCCTAGCAAAAACTACCCAAAAAGTACCCAATACACTCTTATTGACAATAAAAAGTGTAGTTGTGGGTATATATAAAATCAAATACACAGAAAAATATGAAGGATTAGATAAATTAAACCACTTTCATGTTCTATATTTTATTCCTATACTCCAATAGGTCAAACACATTCCTCTTGTGAACTGCATTACAGCAACAGGATCTAAACTTGACACTACTAAAACAGACTTTATAAAATGAGTGCTACACTTCACTATATTAATATATAAAGCACCATGAGAACACCAATGAGGAGATATTCATTGTGCTTGAACAAACCACCAGCAAAGGCAAATAGAGAAGATCTTTAAGGCTAGAGCTTTAAAATCCAGACTGTACACTGTAAATAGTAAATGAACTGGAGAAATGATGTACTCCAGACAAAATAGCAGCATCAAATCTGAACAGAAAACAGGCCACTATGAACAATCCATTACTTCACTGCAACATAATCAGCAGCAATATTAAATGGTAGAAACAAACTAATGAATGACATATGAACACCAAATGCAAACGGTAAACTGACAAATTAATGTTTTGAATTAGCTGTTTTTAAAGGGAAATGATAGCCAACGAATGTGACATGTTACTTAACACACAAAAAAAAACCAGCCTGTATTTGGCACTTTGTAATTCCTAAAAGGCCTATGAAATTTTGAATTAATCTTCTCAATACTTTTGTAAAGTAAGTACCATATGGTTCACATGATACCAAGCTAAAAATTAAACTATCATGTATAACTCATTCATATAAAACCTAAGTAAAAATTTATAGATTGATTTCAGAAGAATTATTTTGCTTATATGTCATTACATCCCATATTTCCAATTTTTCATGATACTTTTCAATTCTCAAATGAAAATACATCATAGGAAGCATGTTTTATATGCTTACTCTTGCTTCATATTTTGTTCTGAACCAGGAATTTGTAGGAATCAATGAATAAAGAATCCTTTCCATTCATTATATTTATTTATTTGGTATTAGAGATTGAACTCAGGGGCACTCGACCACTAAGCCACATCCCCAGCCCTATTTTGTGTTTTATATAGAGACAGGGTCTCACTGAGTTGCTTAGCACCTCGCCCTTGCTGAGGCTGGCTTTGAATTCGCAATTCTCCTGTCTCAGCCTCCCTAAGTACTGGGATTACACCACTCATGATATTTAAAAAGTATAACCATACTGGGCATAGTGGTGCATGCCTGAAATCCCAGTGACTCAGGAGGCTGAAGCAAGAGTATCAAAGGTTTGAGGGCAACCTCAGCAACTTAGTAAGGCCCTAAGCAACTTAATGAAACCCTATCTCAAAATTTAAATTAAAAAAAAAAAAGGCTGGGGATGTGGCTCAGGAGTTAAGAAACCCTGGGTTCAATCTCCAGTACCAAAAAAAATTGTAACCAGGGCTAGGGGTGTAACTCAGTGGTGAAACACTTGGTTGGCACGCGCCCAAGGTCCTCGGCTTAATCCTCAGCACCATAAAAAATGAAGTGTAACTAATGGAAAACATGACAAAGGAGTAATTTCTGGTCGTTTAAGAGCATTTTTAACATTCATCAAAACTTTTATTTTGTAAAGCCTGCTAAGTTCAACACAGTCATCCCACCTTATCTTAGGGGGATTGGTTCATGATGTTCAATGGATACCAAAATCCATGGATACTCAAGTGCCTTAAGAAAAATGGTCTGATATTTACAGGTAAGCTAGGCTCATCATTCCATATACTTTAAGTCAGAGATTACTTATATCGAATGAAATGCAAATGTTATGTAAATAGTTGTCATTGTGTGTCGTTTTTTAGAATAATGACAAGAAAAAAGTCTGTACATATTCAGTTTAGATGAAATTTCTTTCCAAATATTTTTAATCCATGGTTATTTGAACCTGTGCATGTGAAACCCATGTGTATAAAAGCTGCCAACTGAACATATACAACTTGCATAATGCTGTTTCCTCTGGTAAACACTTATCTACCTTAGAATATCCACCTTAGAATAAATGGCTATTTTGTAGAATCATTTATATATTTAAGATTAACCTATATTTTAAGGTGCTTGTTATTTCTTTTAACTAAAAATAAGCAAATATCAAATTAAAAACTGTAGTTCTATTAAATTGTCTTCATCTAACCGAGGACAAGCACTACGTAATTATGTAAAGTTAGTACCATATATATATTTTTTGAGGAGGTTACTGGGGATTGAAACCTGGAGTGCTTTACCACTGAGCTACATCCTCCACCCTTTTAATTTTTAATTTTGAGACAAGAACTCAATAATTTGCCAAGGCTGACCTTCAACTTGTGATTCTCCTGCTTCAGACTCCAGATTCACTAGGATTCTAAGACATTTTCAATAAGCTCTCAGTTGTGTTATTAATACATCTACAGAGATCAATTTCACAGATTTGGCTTGTACAAATTATTATGCATTATAAAATTTTCTCTTTATAAATAAAAACCACTGACAGTCACTGGTTGTAAACCTATTTCCAACTTCTAATAGAGAGATGTACATTTTCTAATATTATAACTTGGCTAATAGAATTCAATTCAGCAAACATTTATTTAGCCTTTACTATGTTCCAGGACCCAAGGGAGAAAAACTAAAATCAAATGGCATTCACTGCCTAAAAGTGGCTCAAAACCTAGCATCAAAAAGGTGACATTTTTAGAAAATAACATTTAATATTCAGGGAAATAAAAAATCTAAAACATCTCTGCTCGCAATTGTAAAAAATGTTAGTCTAGGCTATGTTTACAGTTTGGTGCTGGAAGAACATTGCTTTGTGATCTTTTATGAATTCTACTTTAAAAGTATATATATTATTAGTATGATATATACACAAACCATTTCCAATAAATATCATAAGTTCTCTTCTCTGTGATCACTCCACACAGACTACCACATGGCATGTGGTAATCCAATCTGGCTGTTAGACTAGTACAACAAAATTGTTCCCACTGATTCATGACATTCATAAGCTACCTGCTCAGAACAGACATTCCTAAGTATACCAAGATGGATCCATAATAGTGACATAACACATGCAAGGTAAAACCCTACTGTATGTTCTAGCTATCAAGTAGGGAACAGCTGTGAATTTAATTAAGTAAGGTACCACATAAATTACTTGATGAGCCACCTCCTCCCCAATTTATCCCAAGAGAAAGTGAACAGAACAGCATAAAGACAGTTGTCTGGAATACTAGGACACCTCCACTGTTTTCTCCACATTGTGGTAAGTATGCATCAAAACCAAGAGGCAAGTCAGCAGATTTAACCTCAGATTACACTTGAAGGTCCTTCACAAATTTATTTCTTATACCTCCACAAAAAATCAGTCACTACAGTCAAACTAGTATGATCATCCTCAAAATGTAACTTCATGGTGTCAATACTTACCATGTGCCCCATTCTTCACATCTATATAATTTCCCCTTTATAAAATTTTCCCTCTCTATCCCCACTCCATGAGAAAGGGGACTCTAGAACCTCAAACTGATTAACACTTGCTGGAAACTTTACCATATGTTAAGCCTTCCCAATATGATTTTAAAAACATCTATTTAGCATTAGAGTAAAATATTCCTAATTCACATCCTGGCTCAAAATTGTATTTTCACTAGTTTCTGAATCTCTTTAAGTCTTATACTATTGCTTTAATATATAAAAGATATAAGGTTTTCCCTAATTGTTTTAAGTGTCTATGCAAGAAAGAACTTTTTATGTGTATTTGTGTGTGTTACATGCCTATTATCTCTAACACTGCACTTTCCCAGAGTTTGATATATTCACTGTTTAGTATAAATGTCTCAACATTTATTAAAATAAACCCAGGATAGACCATAAAAAATTAAAGGGCTTGAAGAAGAATAGGTAGCAGACATCTAAGGAATCACAATAAATTGGAGAGCAAGGGTTTTTACATTAAAGATATTCCATTATAATCAATGAAAACTTCCCATAAGTTTAGAATCAAAGTCTAAGAAGAGTCAATCATCTACTTCAATTCCTTTCACTACAAAAGCTCTTAATCTGTAGTTGACAGAGGGGTCCATAAATGTGATACCAACTACATTAGGGACCCCCCCACCATCCACTAGGGATATGTCCCAAGACTCCCACTGGATGCCTGGAACCTGGATAATACCACCACATCCTATACATACATACCTATGAGAAAACTTAATTTATAAATTAGGCAAAGATTAATAACTAATAATAAAAAACAATTATAAACTAACAAAATTGCCATCAACAACAGTACTTCTGCACTTCTGCGGTAACTCTTAAAGAAAATAAGAATTACTTAAAAATGAGCACTGAGAGCCAGGCGCAGGGGTTCACACTTGTAATCCCAGCACTTTGGGAGGCTGAGACAGGAGAATCGCAAGTTCAAAGCCAGCCTCAGCAACGGCGAGGCGCTAAGCAACCCAGTGAGACCCTGTCTCTACATAAAACACAAAATAGGGCTGGGGATGTGGCTCAGTGGTCGAGTGCCCCTGAGTTCAATCTGCAGTACCAAAAAAACAATGAGCACTGAGATATTGCTATAACTGACCTGATAACTGAGACAGCTACTAAGTGACTAATAGGCAGACAGAATATACAGTGTGGATACACTGGAAAAACGGATCATGCACATACTAGGCGGCAGAGAGTAAGGGTGAAACAAGATTTCATCGTACTATTTAGAACAGCATCCAATCCCATTAACTAATTTCAGGCTTGTTGACTTCAGGTAATTTAAACCTTGGAAAGTAAATTCATGGATAAGGGGAAACTACTGTATATTTTATGCATTTGAAACATTACTCTGAGAAGTGGCCTATAGACATTATCAGACTGCCAAAGGGGTCTTTGGCAAACAGTGAGGCTCAAAGAGAAAGTGGTTTAGAAACCCAAGTAAAATAGGGCAATTGATTTACAGTATAATTGTGTTAGTAGCTCAATATCCTTTAGCTAGTTAGAAAAAAACAGAACTCACATCTGCCATTAGCTTCTTCTTTTTTTAATATTATCTTGAAAAACTAAATGTTTAGTCAACCTTGTAAGCAACTTTCAGTCTGAACTACATCTGCTTACAGTACTAAATGAAAGACAAACTAGTTGGCAGTGGGTGCTATAGCATCATTCACTGATAAAAACCCTAAAACAAAAATTTTTCAAGTTACTTTTTCTTATTGTTTCCCCAAAGAAGAAAATAATGACACTCCAATACTGATTTCTCAAATGGAATCTTTCAGAACAGAATCTTAATATGGTTTCTCATTTCCAACAACTACAAATTTCAAAGCAACTGCTGGACTTTATACAAATTTTGCAATTTAATTTTAGCTTTGACCATAACTAAACTATAATCAACTTTTAAACAGAAATTACAGATCCAAGACAAAAATCATCTTTACACAGTATTTATAGGACTGTCCATCACACTAAACAAAGTGCCAAAAAAATTCATGTAAAATTTCAGTAAAATATATTTCTTCCTAATAGTTTCACCTAATGTTCTTACCAATTAGCAAAACACTTCGCAATATAAGTGGCCGTTAACTTTTTCAAGTAAAAGTAACTTATTAATTCAAAGTAGAGCACCTAATTTAAATCCTGCACTCTTTAAATGATTAGTTTCAATATAACTTCTTTTGTGATGAATAATTCAATTTCATTGACAAACTTTCACACATCAAATATGATTTGAGTTTAATTTATAATGCCTTACATATGCTGTATATGCTGACATTTACAGAAGAAAATTTGCAGCAGTGACACTTCCAAGAAATGTGAGGAAAGAAAACCAAGCAATTATGGAAGTGTTTAATAGGAAAATTATAGTTTCTCTTTCAAGCACAAGAGAATCAGTCTTTTACCTTAAAGGATTAAGAGAACTTTAAACATTGACCTGATAAAACATGCAATCTTGTCACCAAGCTAACAAACTTGAATAGTCAAGTACAACAGTAGTGCCCCATTTCTTGAGCAAAGATTTCCATCAGTAACAATGTAAATACCTATTTGAGAGAATTAAGGTACTCTAACATATCTATTTCACAAATTGTGAATAATGATGGATTTTTATTTTCAGTCTAGACTTCAAAAATATCTAGATATGAATTTTAATAATGCATATGCAACCCATTCCATGTTCCTGTTTTTACTCCACTTTTAAACAATGAGTACCCATGACAACATGAGAGAACACAAAAACAATTAGCAAAGACAGTATTTTCAGACCTTACATAGACAATTCCCCAATAATTATTGTCTTCCTAGATGTCCCATTGATAGTTCAACCTTTTCAAATATACTTTTACTATGTTCATACATGAATACACCACAGTGAATCTCCACATTATGTATAACAAGAATAGAATCCTAATTAGTATAAGATGTACTCCATGTATATATTTTTTTTAAAACAACCTTTATTTATTTATGTATGTATTTTGTATGTGGTGCTGAGGATCGAACCCAGTGCCTCACGTGTGCGAGACAAGCGCTCCACCACTGAGCCACGACCCCAGCCCCCTCCATGTATATATTACATGTCAAAATATGCCCTACTGTCTTGTATCTCTAAAAAGAATAAAACCTTGTGGCCTAGTATACAGAGCATTATGAATATAACAGGTGAACTAAAGAATGAATATTCTGCAGTTGTTCAATGTAGTATTCTAAAATATCCATGAGCCAAGGTAGTCACCGGTGTATCCAGATCCTCCATGTCTTCACAGGTCTACTAATTTTTTTCATTTGGTTACTCCAGCATTGCTTACAAAAGAAAGTTTAAGTCTTAAAGTTTAGAGCTCTCCTTCTTTGGCTCGGTCTCTCCCAAAAGTCTCCCTCATTCTCTAGTAGTCTTGATTGCCCTACCTCCATCCCCCATATCCTCAGACCAGAAAGACTGCATCCTATCTCGGGAAGTGTTTCCCCTACCTTATGACTATGGTCCATCCTTAGAGCAAAGATAATACAGAAAATCAGCTTTATGCCTGTCCTTCCTTCCAAGTTTTGGTTCCCCTCTGAAATCTGCTTATTTATATGCTCACTCTAGAGAAATTAGATTTTATAATTTGCCCGAAAATTTTATCTTATCTACAGGAGGCTTAATCTATTAGGTACTTACTCCATCATATCAGAAGACCTATGTAATTTTTTTTCCAATTTTACTGTGTATGTGTATATTTGTCTCTCCAAACTATAATACCAAATCTAGTATACTCAGAAAGACCAGGATCCATAGAATTTTTTATCAACATGGTACTAACTAGAACAAAGTCTATGAATCAATAACAAGAGGGAGATTACAGTGCTAACTAATGTTTAAGATTTTTCTGACAGCTATGTTGGAAGATGTATGAGAGAAAGAGGATCAGTTTAGGGGGCTCATTTAATAATCCAAAGGCTATACTAGGGAGTAACAGTAGGCATGAAGATAAAGGGGATAGGGCCAGAAAAATTAGTAAGTGCCAGGCACATGTCCACAGTGGTGCACATCTATACTCCTAACAAGTCAGGAGACCGAGGCAGGAGGTTCAACATTCAAGACAAGCCTGGACAACTTGGTGACACTCTGTCTCAATAAATAAAAGGGCTGAGACTGTGAAAAAGTACTCCTCCTACCCAGTAGGGCAAAAAAAAGAAAAAAGAAAAAAAAAATAGTAGGCAAACAGTTCCACAAAAACTAAAAGGAATGTCAAAGAAGTTAACAAATAGTCTCTCTCCATAATGCCGTTCCATAATGAAAATACTGCCTTCTCTCCATGTTTCTCAAACCCATCGCTACTACCTCCATATACTCTCCAGAAATGGGAAATTGGTGATTATGTTAAAACAACTTTAGCCCATGCCAAAAGCAGGTCCTACTAATCATCAATCACTTTACTCTGGACAATTCAGCTTAAGCTGAATTAGCATTCTAATTAGAGGGCCAGGTTCACAACCTTCATTTAGTACAAAATGGGAAACCTATCTGCTATCTCTAATTTATACACTGACCAGCTTGATCTTTCTTCAATGATTCTATATGAAATCATACTAAAGGGGAAAAAAAAAAAGTAAATGATGCCTGTTTATACTATTAAGCTCAAACTGATATACTGGGCTTTTTCATCTAGCAAATCCACCAATCCAAATTCAGCTATAAATTCCATATATATATATATATATATATATATATATATATATATATATATATATATATATTCACAACTTCATCCAGTTCCTTTTCACAACATGACACACTGCTGTCTCCAGGACTTTGTTTATGCTATTCCTTTGCTTAATTAAAATTCCTTATAACTACAATTCTTGGCAAAGTTCTTTGTTCAAGTTCCATCTTCACAGTCACTTCACTTCTTATAACCAACTTAACACGTATTACTATTTACCTTTTAATGCTTATGCCTACTTTCCTGAGCCAAACTACAACACGTGTATAAGGACCTCATTAGTCATCAGACAAAAGCCAATCAAAACCACAATGAGATACCACTTTATACCCATTAAGATGGCTATAATCAAAAAGACAATGATTAGTAATGTGAGGACACAGACAAACTAGAATCCTCATATACTGCTCGTTGGAGTGCAAAACAGTGTAGCCCCTTTGGAAAACAATCTGGCAATTCTTCACATTTTTAAGTGTACACTAGCATCTGACTGAGCAGTTGCACTCATAGGTGTTCATATAAAACAAATGAACACTAATGTCCACACAAAAACTTGTACATCAATGTTCACAGCATTATTCATAGCTGCCAAAAGAATAAAAACACCCCAAACAAACATTAACTGATAACAAAAGTGGTATTTCCGTATAAAGTATTATATGGAAATGTGACAAAGTACTCCTCGATTCAATACCCAGTGTGGCAAAAAAGAAAAAGTAAAAAAATTAGTAGGCAAACAGTTCCACAGAAACTAAAAGGAATGTCAAAGAAGCCATAAAAAAATGAAGCAGTGATAATATGCAACAGCACTGATGAGCTTAAAAAATATTCTGCTAAGTTAAAAAAGCTAGTCACAAAAGATCACTGATGGCTCCATTTATATGAAACACACAGAATAAGTTAAACTATTTAGATGAAACAACAGTTCATAGTTACTTAGAGTTGGGGGAATCAAGTAAGGAGTTACAACTTAAAGGATGTGAGGTTTCTTTTTGGAGGTAGTAAAAACATTTTTTCAATTGATAATGGTGAGGCTGACCAATTGAGTATACTAAGAGCCCGTTATTATACACTTTAAATGAGTGAACTGTATGGTGCACAAATCATCTCAATAAAGCTATTATTCAAATGGAAGACATGCTAAAAGAAAAAGGACTGGTCTACTGAGAAAGGAACGTGATAATCCCATTTCAGACATATCTAAACCTATATCAGATCTTCAAGATCTAGAAGAGTTCAATATCTGAATAATTTACTTTCTTCTAAACTATAAATACTAATATTTAATAAGACTATTCAGAGAATTACAAATAGGAGAACACTATGTTAAAAACCATACCTTTAACATGATGGATCTGCATCAACTTTCATTTACTTGATGCTAATCAGATTTATATCTAAACTGCACCAAGAAGTAACAGAAAACTGGATAACATAAGAACATAAATAAAACAAATTATCCTTCACTTGCTTCATTACCCTTTATCATGTCCTACAGAGCTCTTCTTTTCTTCTATAATTGATGAAAACACTGTGCTCTACTCACACTCTGTCCCCCTTCCTCCATATACCAAATCCAATACAACTTTCAAAATTTATCCAATTTCACATACTCCAGAAAGATCTTCTAAAGCATTCTACTTCAAAAATTTTATTACCACACATAAAAAGCTTGAACTATATTTCTTGACCTGTCTCACTATGTAAGTTTACTGAAGAATGACAAGTTTAATTTTTCATACTTAGGAAGATAGTATCACATCAATAACATATGAATTTTAAAAAGCAATTAATTATAACAGGGAGGTAGGTGGCAGAGGACATTTAAGGTCAACCAACATAATCCTGAAGGCTCAAACTAATCGGAGACTAAAGGCACAGTAATTGTAATTCCTCCCTCAGTAGACTTTTGGGTCCTGTCACTAAGCACTTTTTTTTTTTTTAACTGAAAGCAGCAGTAATTAAGTCCCTGAAGTGACTATGGGTGTTTTTACAAATACCTCAATAGCATATGAAAGAAGCTGGCATTTTAAGCAGTCCAGCAGGGTCCTCCTACCCGAAAAAACCAGAGACACAGATAGCCTCATTAAATAATCATTCCTTGGCACCTGCTAGGGCTCTACATTTCACAAATTCATGTGACTCAATATGCAGATGCCAAAGAAAAAATGCTTCCCAACTGTGACAAGACCACTCTTTCTCTCAATTTCTAATCTGAGGAATTCCTAGAAAAGTACACAAAGCCATTCATTATAATGATATTAATGGAAATGAATATTTAAAAAACAGATCTGAATTTTTAGAAGCTTATAACTCATTTTTCTCCTTGATACTACTAGATCCACTTCTGACAAAAATAAATAAATCTAACAGATGTAAACACATCAGCCTGCCAAAACAATTCTACTTTCATTTCTGGTTAAAAATAACTAGATAATTTTGATTATTAAACTTAGCAAATGTTTCAAAGTGACAGCACAAGTATTACCTAGCATGTCTTATTGCTTCTCCAGCTTCTGAATGATAGAGACCACAGGACTCTAGTAGCACTGCATGTTCTTGAACACTTGTGCTAATAACACTTCAGAAACAAGCAGCCTGCCTCCATTTGCCTTGACCAAGGTTAAATCTCTAGCTCACTTAGTAAACAACCACAGGAAAGTCTTGTGCCCAGTCCTCTGGCAATGGTAATTTATATATACACCCTTTACTTTAACTCTATTCAAAACTATACGCACACTTAGACCCCAAACCAACCCTTGAGAGGACATTAGGATTTAAAATCTTTTTGTGAATTCACTTTAAAATTACTTACAGTTCGATAGAAGTTACTTTTTCTACTAAATCTTCTCAAACATCTTTAAAAGTCAAGTAACCAAATTTCACTTAATATTTGTTTTGAGAATACAGAAAACCATGTACAGAAAATGGGTACCAGAAATCAAAGCAATCTCTATGAAAAGAAAGGGATAATTTAAGGGATTTAAGTTTAGGAATGATTTCAACCAAGATATGTACTCTGAAGCTGCACACAGTGGCATACACCTATGGTCCCAGCTACTTAGGAGGTTGAGACAGCAGAAAGGCAAATTCGTGGCCAATCTAGGCAATTTGGCAAGATTGTCACAAAAGAATGTAAGAAGTACTGGGGATATAACGCAGTGGTATCGCACTTGCCTAGCCTGCATGAGGCCCTGCGTTTGATCCTCAGTAACACACACAGACCATACTCTAATACAGGATACAGGGTCCTTTACAGATTAACCTGATTGGTCAACAATTATTTACTGAACCTTCATGTTCCCAGTATATTTTTCAATCAGATAGTACAGTCTCTAATCTGGCTAAGGAATTGGAATAAAAAGATATCAGGCCACTCCAGAGTTCATGTGGACCGGAAGGAGCCACAGAGGGCCCTGATCCGCCCTCAGGAACCTCCACAGGTTTCCAGCCAAAGGGAGACCAGGGACTGCTACCTCTAGCCACTGGGGAACCCAAATTCAGGGCAAGAGTCCCTCCAGAGACACCAGCAGAGGCAGCCATGCCCAAGGGAGGCCTGGGCCCACCTCAGTTCCGCTCCAGAGTTCCTGCAGACCAGCAGGAGCCACAGAGGGCCCAAATCTGTCCTCAGGAAACTCCACGGGTGTCCAGCCAATGGGAGACCAAGGGCTGCTGGCCACTAGCCACAGAGGAAGGCATACCCAGGGTAAGAGTGGCCTGCAGAGATCCCAGCATGAAGAGACCCCACCCAAGTGAGCTCTGGGCCCGGCCCAGTTCCACTCCAGAGTGCCTATGGACAGGCGAGACAGAAGGCCCAAAACCACCCTTAGGGAATGCCAGGGGTGCTCAGCTGAAGGCAGACCAGACCCTGCTAGCCTCCAGCCCCAGGGCATCTCACACTCACTGTAAGAGTTGCACACAGACTCTCTAGCTTGTGACCTTGCCTAAGTGAGACCTGGGCCCACCTCCAGATCCCCTCCAGAGTTCCCATTCACCAGCAGGAGCACAAGAGAGGGGCAAAACAGCCCTCAGGGGCCGCCTCAGAAGCCCAGCCAAAGCCACTCTCACTGCCCTCTAGAGGTACATCCACTACCTCCGCCACCAACTTTAGTGGCAGTAGTGCCCATCTGGGGACACTGGGAGAACAGAAGTAGCCACAAGGTGAGACACAAGTAATCTGGAGTGTCAATACAAGATTATAGGATAGAAGCCTCAATACCTCAAATAGGTATTTCTAGAAAGGAAGATACACAATCAACGTGAAAAATCAAAGGAACGAAGTGCCCCAAATAAACCTCCATACCATTGTAACAGAATCCATTGATAGCACAGTTGTTGAAATGTCAGAAAAAGAATTCGGAATATACATAATTAAAATGATCAGTGAAGTAAAGAATGACATAAGTGAGCAAATACAGGCAAAAATTGATCAATCCAACAAAAAAATAGGAGAGCAAATAAAAGCAACCATTGATCATTCTAACAAAGAGATAAGAAAGCAATTACAAGTAGCAAAAGATTACTTTAAGAAAGAGCTAGAAATTGTGAAAAAAAAAAAAACCAATCAGAAATACTTACGATGAAGGAAACAATAAACCAAATTAAAAACTCAATAGAAAGCATCACCAGGAGACGAGATCACCTGGAAGGAAGAACCTCGAATAATGAAGACAAGATATACAATCTTGAAAATAAACTTGACCATATAGTGAAGATGGCAAAAAATCATGAACAAGAAATATGGGGCACCATCAAAAGACCAAATCTAGGATTTCCTGGGAAAGAAGAAGGCACAGAATTTCAAATCAAAGGAATGCACAATCTCTTCAATGAAATAATATCAGAAAATTTCCTAAATATGAAAAATCAAATAAAAGAGGCTTACAGAACACCAAACGAACAAAATTTCAACAGATCTACGCCAAGGCACATTATAATGAAAATGCCCACCATACAGAATAAGGATAGAATTTTAAAGGCCGCAAGAGAGAGGACCAAGATTACATGTAAGGGGAGACCAATTTGGATCTCAGTAGATTTTTCGACTCAGACACTAAAAGCCAGGAGATTACGGAATAACATATTCCAAGATCTGAAAGAAAATGGATCCCAACCAAGAATCCTATATCCAGCAAAACTGAGCTTCAGATTTGATGACGAAATAAAAAC
>PVHX01027203.1:0-19694 GCA_004024805.1 Geosciurus inauris | reverse complement strand
GAGCCCTCCTTCTCCAGATCCTCCCTGTTTGACTCCAACCAAAGGTCACCTACTTATCAATCTGTTCACTTATTGCCTTTTTTTATTTTTTTATTTTTTTGGTACTGGGGATTGAACTCAGGGGCACTTGATCACTGAGCCACATCCCCAGCCCTATTTTGTGTTTTATGTGGAGACAGGGTCTCACTGAGTTGCTTAGTGCCTCGCCGTTGCTGAGGCTGGCTTTGAACTCGCGATTCTCCTGTCTCAGCCTCCCAAAGTGTTGGGATTACAAGCGTGAGCCACCACGCCCGGCTTGGAATTTTTTAATGAAGGGTTTCTGTTTGTTTAATACATCTGAAAAGAATGCATATACAAAGAATCGAGACAGGAAAAAGCATTGATTCAACATTAATGAATCTACAAGATTTAGGATTTGGGGAAGGTGGAAAAGATTACCTAAACATTTTTAAAAACTGGAAACTGCAACCAAATAAGCTGGAAAATAAAAATCCCTATTAACACTTATGAAGAGTCTCCACAAGACTCTTGACATGATTTTCATTAAAGAGTATCAGTGGAGCCAGGCGTGGTGGCTCAAGCCTGTAATCCCAGCAGTTAGGGAGGCTGAGACAGGAGAATGGCGAGTTCAAAGCCAGCCTCAGCAAATGGCAAGGCATTAAGCAACTCAGTGAGACCCTGTCTCTATGTAAAACACAAAATAGGGCTGGGGATGTGGCTCAGTGGTCGAGTACCCCTGAGTTCAATCCCCAGTACCAAAAAAAAAAAAAGAATATCAGTGGGTTAGGGGGGGCCTTCTATTCAAAACCGAAATAAGGGGATTCCCAACTGGTCAGTCCTCTTGTTGATAAATGTTCTCCCACCCCATCCACCACCAGCTTCTTAATGAAGCAGGCCCACGTCCTCAAACCTGAAAGGATGCCAATCATCCTGCAGGCATCTGTCTTCTAGCACCACCCCTCTTAGTTCTATGTGCCAGGTCTTCAGCTGGGTTCTAGGACCACCGCACACTGAGTTGTAAATCTATGCTAAGTATATAAGACAATGACTGACAGAAAAAAATTTGTTTTTTAATTACAAACCAAATTAATTTGGTGTATTTCAAAAGGTGCAATACTTTTCTTCATTTATCAGTGAAAGAAGTTAGAAATGAACCCTCACCACCCCCCGGCCAAAAAACAAAAAACAAAAACAAAAAATGGCAAACAAATTTCCTTGAAAAGTCACAGTCACATATAGAGTGCATCCTAGAAAAGAGGAGGGGCAGACAGCTGCCACCCATTTTCATGAATTTCATCAAATATTGGGTCTACTCAAGGGTGGAGAGAAAAGGCAACTTTCAAAAAGAAGTATATTATTAAACAAGGCATTTACTATACTCCTTTCTAAGAACACCAGGTGGGGAACACATTTGCTAAACTAGATCTGGGAAGTGGAATGTGGAATCAATTTGTCCTCCTCTCCTAAGGGATGTCCATCAGTTAATGAATTTTTTAAAAAAGGACTAAAAAATAAACCCCCCACACACTCCCCTCAAAAAAAGGGGAGAGGTACAGAGGTGTCCCAGATTACTCTCCAGGTTGGAACCAGGGAACAGCTTCAACAAATTAGTCTGTTACAAAGCATCACAAGCATGCCTTGCTTTTAAACCAAAAAAGAAAAAAAAAGTTTGTTTTTCCCAAAACAAAACTAGTACTGATCACTTTCTGACAATACACAATTACTGAAAATTAACTAGTATGGCGGGGGGCATACCTACAGGCCTTGTCTCACACGAGTGCATGTGGATAGGTGCAGGGCATTTGTCATTATTGCAGAAACGAATTTTAATTTTTAATCTTTAATTTGATTTAAACATTGCTTTTAGTATGATGCCGACACCAGCTGTGCAGAAAGGACTCTGAAGAGATGTTCACAGCAGCACACACCTGCGGCTCTTCTTCGGTTCTGGAGGCTCCAGGGCAGCCAGTATTGCTTCATCAAACACATTCTTTAGGCCTTTCTGTGTGAGTGCAGAACACTGCACATACTTGACAGCCTTCAGATCACGGGCCAGCTTTTCAGCAGTCTCTGGAGTGATAGGCTTCTGTTTGTTCTTGGCAAGTTTCTCAATCGCAGATGGGTCATCTCTGAGATCAATCTGGATCCTGACAACCAAGAAAGGAGTCTTTGGACAGTGGTGAGTTATCTCAGGCACCCACTTTTCTTTCACATTTTCAAATGAGGACAGAGAGACCACTGAAAAACAGACTAGAAATACATCTGTTTGTGGATAACTCAGCAGTCGTAATCTGTCATAATCCTCTTGCCCTGCAGTATCAAAAAGTCCAAGAGTATATGGCTCTCCACCAATCATAACTGTGACTGCACAGTTGTCAAAAACAGTTGGTACATACTCGGATGGAAATTTGTTTGTTGTGTAGGATATCAGGAGGCATGTTTTACCAACAGCACCGTCGCCCACAACAACGCACTTAATTGTCTGCATTGCGGAAATAGTTTCGTATCCACTTTAAATATTTCAAATTTGATGTTGACCTCAACTTCTCCCTAATTTTGGAATATTTTTAGATTGGTTTCCCATGAATCTTTAAATTCAGCCACATTCAGCCTCTGGCAATTCAACAAAGTTACTATTTAAATGGTCCTTTCACGGGCTGGGGTTGTGGCTCAGTGGTAGAGCGCTTGCCTAGCATGTGTGAGGCACTGGGTTTGATTCTCAGGACCACATATTAATAAATTCATTAAATAAAGGTCCATCAACAACCAAAAATAAGAAATAAAAAAATAAATGGTCCTTTCAGTCTTACTACCCATTCCTGGCTCCAGTGACTTCAGTTCAAAGTAAACTGGGATCTTAAATGTCTCACAAAGTTCCATGTGTTAAAGGCTTGGTCCCTTTAGAAGATGGGGTATAGTGGAAGGAAGTTAGGTCCTTGGAGGTACACTCTTGACAAAAGATATTAGTAGCTGGCCCTTTCCTCTCTGTTTGCTTCCCAGCCAACATAAGGTTGAACAGCCCTTTTCTGCCATGTGTTCCTGCCAAGGTATACTTTCCTACATCGGCCAAATGCAAAAGGGCAAGTGTCCATGGATTGAAACCTCTGAAATGGTAAACCAAAATAAACTTTCCTCCTTTTAAGTTAATTATCTCAGGTATTTTGTCACAGTAACAGAAATCTTGATTAACATGAAATGTCCTGTCTTTTCCTGGTTCTCCAATTTAGTAGGGGAGGTTGTCCCTTGACCTCAAATCTCTCTGATGGTTCTAAGAAAAGTCACTGATTTTCAGTTTATTTACCTTTTTTTTCTTATTGTAAGGGAAAGAGTGAAGATTTCAAAGCTCTTCATATCAGAACTAAAACTGGAAGTCATCCCTCTTCAGCCTGTTACCCAGTACCTTTTCTAACAGCTGCAACTAGAAAGTCAGGTGTTTCACTCAGCAGCTGTGATAAGAGAAAACCATCAACCCTAGTGTCTTAGAAAAACTGGAAGAATGGAGAATCCACCTGATTTCATGTAGACCAGTGCAGACAACAGTGAGGAAGGCTGATGAGTCTGGGGACACATATGCCATGTATGACCAATAATAAATCCAAAACATACAAAGACACAAAAATGCAAACACCTCACTTTATTCCCAACTGACAGTCAATCAAAGGAAATTATCTACTTACATGAGGAAAAAAATCCAATGCCATTAGTAAATAGGGGAATGTAAAATAAAATAAAGAAGAAGTATCATTTTGTGCATAGCTACTTTGTTTTTTTATGTTTTCAGTACTCAGGATTGAGCACAGAGGCTGGGGATATAGATCAGTTGGTAGAGTGCTTGCCTCACATGCACAAGGCCCTGGGTTCAATCCCCAGCACCACAAAAAAAAAAAAAAAAAAAAAAAAAAAAAAAAAAAAAAAAAAAAAAAAAAAGAGGATTGAGCACAGATGCTTGCACAGGCTAGACAAGCACTCTACCACAGTTATTACCTTCAGCCCTGCATACTCTACTTTTTCATTCTGTTTTCAGCAAAAGAGAAATTATAAAAGCCAAATATTGTAAAGTTATAAAGCAATATATACCCTTTAGCATTGCTGATAGTACTGAAAAATGAGTACAGTGGAATCTCACTGTGACTGAAGCCAATGAGAAGATGAGTTCTGACTCAGTAATTCCATTACTGGTATTTTTTCCCCCTCAACAACAATTCGAGAGAAAATGGTCCTGTGTACAAAGACATAAAGACCAGCATTATTTGTTATAGTGTAATAATCCATTTTCTGATGCTGATAACACAATACCACATATTGGGTAAGTTTTAAAGAAAATAAGTTTATTTAAGCTCACAGTTCTGGAGGTTCAAGTGCTCACATCTCACAATGACTTTCAAGCTGGTAGAATCCGGAAGCAGTGCAGGAGATCACATGGCAAGAGAAAGCAGGAGCAAGTGTCTGTGTGTCTGTCTGTCTGTCTAGTCTCCCTCCCTCTTCCTATAAAGCCACCAGGATTCCATCATGGGGGCTCCATCCTGATGGCTCTGTCTAACCCTAATCACTTCCCAAAAGCCCCATGTCCAAACACAATAGCCAGATTAAGTGTCCACCTTTTATTTATTTATTTTTCAAATATTTTTTAGTTGTAGATGGACACAATGTCTTTATTTTATTGCTTTGTATGTGGTGCTGAGGATCGAACCCAGGGCCTCACGCATGCGAGGCAAGCGCTCTACCGCTGAGCTACAATCCCAGCCCTAAGTGTCCACCTTTTAATACCTCATGTTCATGATTAAATGTCAACATGTGAAGCCTTGAGGGACACTCAAACCATCTCCACACCATAGCAAGCAGTAGCAAAGAATTTTAAGTGTCTTCACATTATTTCCACCATGCTTTGATCTCCCTACAATATGTAAATCCTACTTACACTTGTAAATTAGGTAGCCCTCTGTCTACTCCTATGAAGTGACATCTCCTGTTCTCTTGTTCCATCTGCAAGGAAGTCCCTGGAAAGCCCAACATATGTATGACCTGCTTATTTTCATCTGCCTGCCATCTTCCTCAGGCTCTGGTACAAACAACAGCTGCAAACAAAAGCCTGAGGCTCCAAATGTGGTTCAGAGACCAGCAGCCTGTCTGGTTACAGATGCAAATTCTTCAGGGAGGAAAAATGAGGAGTTAAAGGAGAGTTTCAGTTTTGCAAGAAGTGTTTTGGTGGGGATAGGGGTGTAGCTAAGTAGTAATTAGCTTAGTGTAATAATGATGTCTTTGTACACAATTAAGGCCCTGAATGGAATCCCCAGCACTGGAAAAAAAAAAAAAAAGAGTTGGAAAAGTGTTTTGGAGAAATTGTTTTGTTTGGTTTGGTACGCAAGATTGAACTCAGGGGTACTTAACCACGGAGCCACGTCCCCAGCCATGTTTTACATTTTATTTAGAGACAGGGTCTCACTAAGTTGCTTAGGGCCTCTAAGTTGCTGAGACTGGCTTTGAACTTGCGATCTTCCTGTCTCAGCCTCCCAAACATAATGGTAAATTTTATATGTCTTTTTTTTGGAGGAGGGGGGTACCAGAGATTGAATCCAGGGACATTTATAATCACTGAGCCACATTCCCAACCCCTTTTTTTTATTTTTTATTTTATGTTATATGTCTTTTATCACAGTTTAAAATAAAAATGCAGAATCTCAGGTGGCACTCCACATTTACCATTTTAGTGTCTACATTTTAATAAGATCTGCAAGTGATTTGTTAAAGCTTTGAGAAGCCCAGTACATTGGGTACATAGCTACTCTGCAGATATAAATTCCTATCATTAACTATTTCTAATTAAAACATATAGTTTGAGCAAAAGCTATAGAAAAAAATATAATTTATTTTTCTCCCTCACTGTGGGAGGCAGGTCCTTATCTTCTCTTATACTCCTTCATTTGCACAATAAATGGAGAAATCAAGTGGCAGCTGGCAGGCTCCAAGGACAGCATGATGCCATGGCAACTGCTTCCATCAATAACTTAATTTCATCTATTCTCTTAACATCTTTCCTCTTTCCTAAGCTGGAAATTTTTTAATTTGGGAAGAATATAAGATGACTTGTAGTTGCTATGACAACAGCACCTGCATAATTCCTAGTGAGCTTTAATATCATAAAGGAAACTTTTAGGGAATCATAGAAGTTTAGAACTCAAGGGGAACTAGAAAGTCTTTATCCCAGCCCTTTACATGGCCAAGCAGAGGAGGTTAAGTTCCTGAGGAGGTTAAGTTCCCTGTCTTTCAAATAGTTGTCCTCTCAGCCTGCATTCAAGTTACTCCTAAGTAAACTCTTCGATCTTCACTGACCCAGGGGCTTTAGGAAGGATTTGGGGATGGAAGGCCAGCAGGGAGATGCTTCAGAAGAATTGCTTTCGATGTATTTCTGACCCCACAAAATCCAGTGTATTTGTCTTCTATGACCACCATGACAGAGGACCACAGATTGGTGACTTAAACCAAGAATTACACAATTCTAGAAGCTAGAAGCCCAAAATCAAGGTGTCAACAGGACTAATTTTTTCTGAGGCCTCTCCTAGGTTTATAGATGCCATTTTCTCATGGCATGGTCTTCACATGTCTTACTCTTCTATATCTTTCTTTTTTTTTTTGTACTGGAGATTGAACTCAGGGGCACTCGACGACTGAGCCACATCCCCAGCCCTATTTTGTGTTTTATGTAGAAACAGGGCCTCACTGAGTTGCTTAGTGCCTCGCCGTTGCTGAGGCTGGCTTTGAACTCTTGATTCTCCTGTCTCAGCCTCCCAAAGTGCTGGGATTACAGGCTTGCGCCACCACGCCCAGCTATATATTTCTTTTTTTATATTTATTTATGTTTTTGTACTAGAGATTGAAGCACTGAGCAACATCCCCAGTCATTTTTATGTTTTATTTTGATACAAGGTCTTGCTAAATTGCTGAGGCTGGCCTTGAACTTGTGATACTCTTTCTTCAGCCTACTTAGTTGCTGGGATTACAGGCATGCACCACCATGCCTACTCCCAATCCCTTTTTATAAGGATGCTAGTCATTGGATTATCTTTTTTTTTTTTTTTTTTTTTTTTTTGGTACTGGAGTTTGAACTCGAGGGCACTCGACCACTGAGCCACATCCCCAGCCCTATTTTGTGTTTTTTTTTATGTAGAGACAGGGTCTCACTGAGTTGCTTAGCACCTTGCTTTTGCTGAGGCTGGCTTTGAACTCACGATTCTCCTGTTTCAACCTCCCTAAGTGCTGGGATTACAAGCTTGTGCCACCGCGCCAGGGTAAGGGCCATCTATCTTAATGATGTCATTTGATTTTAATCACTTCTTTAAAGATCCATTTGCTGTCACATTTGGGGGTGATACAAAAGTTGGGAGATTCTGACCCCAGGACAACAGAAATGAAACCAAGCCAAGAGTATGGAACAGGCAAAGCTTTAATTGAGGAGTTTAACCTCAAGGAGAGTGAAAACAGCACTTAGGGAAAAAGAGAGAGAGAGAGATAGGGTGGGGGAAGATATTATCAGTCTGCTCCTCAAATAAGGAAATAGACAAGACTTTCATGGGGTTATTGGAATCTGGTTGATCATTATGTCAGTTATGACTGCCAGGTGATTCCAGAGAAGTCCTTGTTGCTTAAGGGGGCAATTTCCATGTTTTTTCAGGATGTTTATCTATCAAATCTGAGATCCTGGAAGTGGTAGCAATTCAGTTCCCATGAGGGGATTGCTTCTGCTTAGGAAGACAGTCTCATCATGGGGTGATGTGCCTGAAAGGCTCTGCTGTTCCTGGAAGGGTAGGACAATGACTGAAGACTTCCAGGTGCCACACAAAGGGGTCTGGAATAAGACATTGTAAAAACTGGCAGGTCAATGTCTCTGCAAATTGTGAAAATACCTTAGTTACTCTTGTCTTGGAGTCCTCAGTCTTGAAGAAGGACAATGTAGGTTTGATAAATTGAGAACGAATAAACATTGTATTACCAGTTTTTAAATGAACACACTCCTTAAATTAACATGCCTATGTGCATGCAGAAGACCTCAGGAATGCATTTGTCCTTTGTTCCTGTGGTGGTCCCTGACTGCCTTAGGGGAACACAGTTCAGTGATGGTACACAGCCAGACTCAATCCTCTGGGAAGGCCAGTGTGCCACACTTTAACTATTTTTTAAGCATAAAAATAACCATTTTTTTTAATTGCAGATGGACACAATGTCTTTATTTTATTGCCTTGTATGTGGTGCTGAGGATCGAATCCAGGGCCTCACGCATGCGAGGCAAGCACTCTACCGCTGAGCTACAATCCCAGCCCCAAAAAATAACCATTTTGGGAGGGAGTTGTGGCTCAGTTGCAGTGCGCTTACCTTACACATGTGAGGCACTGGGTGAAATCCTCAGCACCACATAAAATAAATAAATAAAGGCATTATGTTCATCTACAACTAAAAGAATATTAAAAATAAATAAATAGGGGCTGGGATTGTGGCTCAGTGGTAGAGCACCTGCCTCGCATGTGTGAGGCACTGGGTTCAATCCTCGGCACCACATAAAAATAAATAAAATAAAGTTATGTCCATCTACAACTAAAAAAAAAATTTAATAAATAAATAAATGAATAAAATACTGTGGGCTGGGATTGTGGCTCAGTGGTAGAGTGCTTCCCTGGCACACGTGAGGCACTGGGTTCGATCCTTAGTACCACATAAAAATAAAGACATTGTGTCCATCTGCAACTAAAAAAAAAGTAAAATAAAATAAAATACTGTGTCCACTTATAACTAAAAACTGTTTTTAAAATAACCTTTTAATTGCATCATTCTTGGGTTATTGAGTATCTTTTTGCCAGTTACATTTCCAGAATAACAAAACAAACTGCACAGATTTGAATAACAGTATCACATCAATTTTACATACTTTGTCACATTTTTCTCCTTTGAAAGCTTTATGAAGTGTGGAAAATAATACCAGTTTTCAGTAGGGAAACTGGTATTATTTTCCACACTTCATAGATAATGACACTGAGGTAAAAGAGTTTAATGTATTTGCCTATAGGCATATAATTAATAAATGATAAAATAGAGCTACAACCCAGGACTTCTATTTTCTGGTCCACAAAATAATAAATCATGTTTTCATGATTTTTCATAGGTTTTCAGCCTTAATTTCTTCTTTTTAAATTTGTTCTTTTTAGATATAAATGACAGTAGAATGTATTTTGATATATTTTACATACATGGAGTATAAATCATTCTAATTAGTATTGGGTTGAAAGATGGCAGCTGGACAAAGAGGTGCTGGGCATCTGAATTCACCCGTGGGCACCAAGATTTCCCGCATGTGCCAAACAGTCAACTGTTCACCACTCTGACATCAACCAATCATCAATGAACACGTTGACCTCTGAAATCAGCCCATGCCTGTCAC
The DNA here is from genome assembly GCA_004024805.1 of Geosciurus inauris. Lineage (NCBI taxonomy): Eukaryota > Metazoa > Chordata > Mammalia > Rodentia > Sciuridae > Geosciurus > Geosciurus inauris. The sequence goes on along the minus strand of PVHX01027203.1, from coordinate 10,267 downwards.
TGGGCCTCAGCCAACCAAGAAGAGATGCCTCTTCATGAGATTCCGTCCCCCCCTCAACCTACCCGTAAAAGCAGCCCCTCCCAGTCTTGGGCACAAATTCCCTGGCTTTCACTGGCGGACCAGCAAACCTCACCTGAGAGCAGACCCCAATAAAGCCTTGCTTATCCCCCCTCAGCTAGTGGTCGTGGCCTTTACCACCAATCTGACCTTAAATTTGGTGCCAAAACCCAGGAAGGGTGTGTTGATGTCCCCTTCCAGGAGAGGTCCCCCCTTCCTCCCTTTTTGAACCAGGGACCATCTGCGCCTCTCCTCTCCTCATTTGGACTGACAAATGTGGGGTAAGTTCCCTCCATTTCCCCTTGGCTCTCCAGATACACCCTCCCCTGTGGGATCTGTCTGTAAGTCTTGTGCACACGCCAGATCACTGACCATGCCATTCAAGTCCTGGTGGCCTGTGTAGAAGTCCCAGGCTCCAGTCCACCCATGCCTTCCATTTGGGTCCCAGTGGCCTGTGGAGACATTCCAGGCTCCGGCCCATCCACCCTCCTGACTTGGATGATCACGATCAGAATTTAGAATGCCTCTTTCTAATCTTTTCACTTCTGGGCATGTCTGTTGAGTCGTGGGGAATACTGGGTCCTCTTTAGACCCCAAAACCCCTCTGGGTTGTCTATACATTAATTTTTCCAAACTGAGGTTCAGCCATGACCTTTACTATAGACGACTGCTCTTCTATTCAACTGAGGTCTGGCCCCAATATCCTCTGGACAACAGCTCAAAATGGCCTCCTGAAGGAATATTTGATTTTAACATCCTCAGAGATTTGGGCAACTTTTGTCGCCGGACAGATAAGTGGTCAGAGGTCCCTTATGTGCAGGCTTTCTGGGACCTTCACTCTCGCCCTGACCTTTGTTCCACCTGCTCTACTGCTCAGGTCCTCCTGGCCCATCATGGCCCTTCTCCTTCTCCTCCTTCACCCAAGCAGTCTCTGAACTCTCTCTCAACTTCTTCTCCATCTTCCTTCTCCAACTCACCAGAGCTCCTCACCGCTCCTCCCCTTCCCCCATCATCTCACCTTCCTCCACCTTGTCAGGCCCCCCTTCTGCCCTCCCCCTGCCTCTTCCCAGCAGTCTCCTGGCCCCTCCCTATCTTCCGCTTCCTCCTCCTCCTTTGCCGTCATCTTTGCATCACACTTCCTCCCCCGACCTCCTTTCCTCCATCAGCGCTCACACCCGCTCCTGTCTCCCTGTAAACAACTCACAACCCTCTCTGGTGCACATCTACTTTGCCCACTCCACAAGGTCACAGGAACTGAAGGCATAGTGCGCGTCCATGTCCCATTCTCACTCCAAGACCTGGCCCAAACTGAGAAGCATTTAGGGTCCTTTTCTGCAGATTCCACCAATTACATGAAAGATTTCAGATATTTTTCTCAGGCTTATGATCTTACCTGGCATGACGTCTATGTTGTTCTCTCATCTTCTCTTACTCCTGATGAAAGGGCTTGCATCCAACAGGCAGCCAGGGATCATGCAGACCAAGTCTGCCTGACAGACCCTCCTTTCCCCACAGGGATGGCAGCAGTCCCTGAGGTTGACCCACACTGAGACTACCAAGAGGGTCAACAAGGCCATAACAACTGTGCTCGGATGATCTAATACCTCCTGGCAGGCATGCAGGCAGTCTCTAAAAAAGTAGTTAATTTTTGATAAACTGGCAGAAGTTACTCAGGGCCCTGATGAAAATCTGGCTTTGTTCCTCAACCACCTCACTGAGGCCCTTACCAAATACACAAAGCTAGATCCCGCTTCTCCCTCTGGGGCCACAGTCCTAGCAATTCATTTTATCTCTCAATTGGTTCCCCATATAAGAAAAAAGCTCAGACCAGCTGAGGATGATCCTCAGACCCCTATCCGAGATCTAGTCAAGTTGGCTTTCAAAATTTATAATACCAGAAAAGACCCAGTCGAATTAGCTAGGTAGGCATGCTTACAGAAAAAAGTAGCTCTCCAAACCCAGGCCTTGGTAGCTGCCCTGTGACCTACACTGCTGACTCAACTTCAAAAGGGGCACCAGCCATCCTCCCCACCTGGGGCTTGCTTTAAGTGCAGATGCGAAGGTCTCTGGGCTCGGCAGTGCCCAAACCCATGACCTCCCTCTAGACCGTGTCCCGCCTGCAAGCAGGCAGAACACTGGAAAAGTGATTGTCCTATGGCTGGCCCTCCCTGGGGCCTCCACACGATGGTATGGCCGACCAGGCAGCCCCTTCCCTAGAACTGCTGGGATTTGTGGACGACTGAAGAAGCCTGAACTTGAGGACCCCTATCACCTCACTGAGCCCAGGGTAAAGCTCCAGGTAGCAGGTAAGTCCACCACCTTCCTGGTAGATATGGAGGCTACCTATTCTGTTCTGCCTGCCCATCCTGGTCCTTTATTTCCATCCCAGACCTTGGTTATGGGAATTGACAGTACACCTTCCTTTCCAAAACGGACAGCCAAACTGGCCTGCACTCTACAGAGACATCTGTTTACTCATTCCTTCTGTTTATCCCCTCCTGTCCAGTTCCCCTCCTTGGCTGTGACATTCTTTCCCTTTTAGGAAGTACCCTACAGATTCTCCCCCAAAGGCCCTCCACTCATCTTCTTTTACCTTTGTTCCTTACTCTCTCCTCTGTCTCAGCTTTGCCTGATCTGCTATTACCTCCTGACCTTGTCAATCCCCAGGTATGAGACACATCCAAACCGGTAGTGGCTGCTCACCACATTCCCATCCATATTCAATTAAAACCTCAAACTTGGGGCTGGGGTTGTGGCTCAGTGGTAGAGTGCTTGCCTCTCATGAGTGAGACACTGGGTTTGATCCTCAGCACCACATAAAAATAAGTAAAATAAAGATATTGTGTCCATCTACAACTGAAAATAAATATTTAAAAAAAAAAACTCAAGCTTCCTGCCCCCAATTCCCTATTTCCCTTACTCAAAGGAAAGGCCCAAACCCATCATAGACCGCCTAGATCAGGGGCTCCTTATCCCCCACCAACTCCCCTTGCAACACCCCCATCTTGCCAGTACATAAATCCTCAGAAGACTACCAGTTGGTCCAAGATCTGCATTTAATAAACGACGTAGTAATTCCCATCCACCCCATGGTTCCCAACCCTTATACTCTCCTTTCTGCCTCCACCTCCCACTGTTCTTGACCTCAAAGATGCCTTTTTCTTTTCTTTCTTTTTTTTAAACTAAGGAACAGGTATTTTTTTTAAATTTTGTTTTACTTGTTGATGGGTCTTTATTTTATTCATTTATTATTTATATGTGGTACTGAGAATCGAACCCAGTGCCTCACGCATGCTAGGCAAGCGTTCTACCACTGAGCTACAGCCCCAGCCCAAAGATGCCTTTTTCTTAGTCCCCTTACACCCCAATTCTTATTACCTCTTTGCATTTACATGGGGCAATCCCACAACACACAGATCCCAACAACATGGGATCTTACCTCCATGGGTGGTCTTACCTCAAGGTTTCTGGGACAGCCCCCACATTTCAGGCAAGCCCTGGTCCAAGACCTACTCTCCTGTGATGTGGGAGACAGGGTCCTTCTACAGTATGTAGATGACCTCCTCCTATGCAGCCCATCTTTACAAGCCTTGCAGGCTCATATGGCCCAACTGCTCAACTTCCTGGGTTCCCAAGGCTATAGAGTTTCCCCAGCTAAGCCCAGCTCTCTGTTCCTCAAGTCACTTACCTAGGCATCCTGTTGACCCCTAACTCTAAGTCTCTCACAGTGGACAGGATCCAAGCCTACTGGGACTTATGATCACCTACCACAGCAAATTATTCTTTCGTTCCTAGGACTGGCCAGCTTCTTCTGCCACTGGATCCCTAATTTTGCTCTTCTAGCCAAGCCTCTCTATCAGGAGGCCAAAGAGACTCCACAGGGACCCCTTACCTCCCCTTCTACTGTGACCCAAGCCTTCTACAAACTTAGAGATGTCCTCACCTCAACTCCTCCTCTCTCGCTACCCTGGCCACCCTTTCCACCTGTTCACTGATGAGAGACAAGGTATTGCATAACAGGTCTACTTGCCCAACCTGTCGGCCCTCCCATCTTATGGTCACATATCTCTCTGAACAACTTGATCCTACCACTCGTGGCTGGCTGCCATGCCTCCATGTGTTAGCTGCAGCGGCTGAACTTAACTAAGGAAGCCTTAAAACTGACTCTCTTACAACCAATCACTGTCTTTTCTACCCATTGTCTCCAGGACCTTTTGGGACATAGGTCTCTCCCTCTTCTGAGCCCATCACAAAAACAAGAAATTTACCTCCTCCTCATAGAAAATCCCTCCATCACCCTTTGCTCCTCTCCTCCTCTTAACCTGGCAATGTTTCTCCCTTTACCCACACCTCCCTCATCCACAGGTCATTCTTGCCCCCTAGTCTTAGAGGCTCTACAGTCATGTTCATCTCAAGAAGACTTCTTTGACCACCCACTTCCCTCAGAAAATTTGACCCTCTTTGTAGATAGCAGTTCCCTGCTGGGGCCTGATGGTCGCCATAAAGCTGCTTATGTGGCAGTTACTGCCACCTACATCATAAAGGCCAAATGCCTCCCAGATGGAACCACCTCACAGAAGGCTGAACTCTTTGCTCTCACCCAAGCACTTACTCTATCTAAAAGCAAAAAGGTTAATATCTAAATATGCTCTAAATATGCCTTTTTGATTGCCCACTCCCATTCTGCAATCTGGAGAGAATGAGGATTTCTTACTACAAAAGGGTCACCTGTGATTAATACCTCACTAATCTCCAAGCTCCTAGAGGCCCTTCAATTACCATCTCAGGTGGCTATCATACACTGCCGAGGACATCAAAACTCTGACCCAGTGGCCATGGGCAATAATAAAGCCAATTCTGTGGCACGGGGACTGACATCCGGCTCTTCTCCCACTCCCATCCTTTTTCTGTCCACCTCTATCAAACCAAACTATTCCCCAGAGGAACGGCAGAACTTACGGACTCAGGGATGCCAACTTGGGGACAATAATTGGATCTTTCTGGGAAATAAAACTGCCCTGCCCAAACAGGATGCACATGGCCTCCTAAAAGAAATTCACAACTCACTCCATATCAACCCCAGTCCCCTCCAGTGGTTTCTCCAACTTCTTTTCTTTTATCCTGGTCTTTCCACTATTCTCCAGCAGACTCATTCCACTTGTGAGATATGCTCTAGTCTCACCACAGGGAAGACTCAAACCCAAACTCCCAACTCACCAGATGAGAGGCCACCATCCAGGCAAAGATTGGCAAATTGACTTTACTCATATACCCAGACATAAAAAACTCCATTATCTTCTCACTTTGATTGATACTTTTTTAGGCTGGATAGAAACCTATCCCACCTCCAGGGAGACTGCAGATACAGATACAGTGACCTCCATCCTCATTGAGCAGATTATTCCCAGGTTCAGACAACCTGCCTCTATTCAGTCTGACAATGGACCAGCCTTCATCTCCCAGATTGTTCAACTGGCCTTCTTCCTTTGGCTCTTACTCAGATTCAGGCAGCCCCCTGAGCTCCCTCCAGGCTTAGCCAATTTGAACTGCTCTATGGTCACCCTTTTCTGATCAACCAGAATCTTCCTACCAGCCTTCCTCCTTTGGCAGCTTACTTACCTTATCTCACCTTACTACAAAAACTTCTGAAAGAACATGAGGACCAGTACCTCCTGACCCCATCTCCAACCTCACCTTTGGAGATGCACACTTCTCCTCTACACCCAGGCTATACAGTCCTGCTTCAGGAATTACATCACCAATCACTCCTTCCTCGCTGGACCGGGCCATACATGGTAGTACTTTCCACCCCACCGCAGCCACACTTTTAGGCCGCCTCTCCTGGTACCATGTCTCCCATCTCAAATGAGCCTCTCCCCCTGAGGACCACCTGTGGACTTCACAGGCCTTGGGGCTCACCAAACTCAAGATCTCCCACCCTCCTCCTGCTCCTGCTAATAATGTTGGCCAACCTCTCATGGGCAGCTCCCTAACCCTTCCCATGGTGCTCTTGTGTCCAACAGACCTGGACTCAGGACAGGACTACCCACTCCAGCTTTGTGGGACAGGCTGATTGCTCCCCAACCACATGCAATGAGAAGACAAGATTAACGCCATTTTGGTGACTCAGGGCCTTTGTCCCCAAGCACCACCCAGTTCCTGGAAAAGTAAAAAAAAAAAATTGTGTGTTCTCTGGTGCCAGCAAGTTGGTTCACAAACTAGGGCTGGCCAATCAGAGAACACAGCACTGACCCCAAGTTAGCCAAACCTATCAGCCTAAAGGTCAGTTGACCACACTTACCCTTCACCCAATCCTATAATGACAAGATAGGAATTCCCCTACACGCACTCACCTTCAGCCAATCCTGTAACGCCAAGGCATGAACTACCCTGCTCGTGGTTGGAACTCATAAAAATCCCTGCTTCCCTAGACTCGAGGCTGCACCTCCCTACCCGCTGCATCGGTGAAGATATGTGTCCCTGCTCGAGCTTGTAATAAAGACCCTTTTGTGATTGCATTGGAATTGGACTCCTGGTGGTCTCTGGTGGTCTCGTGAGCTTGGGCACTACAGCAATGCTCCTATCTTCCTCAATATCACCTTTCCCCAATACTTCAATTCCCTTACACACCCAGTCCTCTCTTTCCTCATTGATCAGATGCTTGCAAATGGTGGTCTGAAACCTACAAGGGATGCCCCTGTTCCTCTTGTAGGATGCACTGGCTTCCTCACTTGCTGCTTCTGTATTGGGGGCAGGAAGATTAGGCTATGCAGTCACCACTACACAGAAACTAGAACAACAACTCCAAGAGGCAAAAGATGCATCCACTGCCTCCCTGGCTGCTCTACAGAGACAAATAACCTCTGTCTCCCAGGTCTCTTTGCAGAACTGTTGAGCACTTGACCTCTTGAGAGTGGATAAAGGGGGAGCATGCCTATTCCTCAAGGAAGAATGCTGCTACTACATCAATGAGACTGGAGTCATGGAAAAAAGCCTCGATGTCCTTTGGAAGCTAAGCAAAGAACTCAGACATCAGAATCGCCAAACTCCTGGGTCCACATGGCTAAATTCTTCCCTTACCACCTGGCTAGCCTCAATTGTTTTATCCCTCAGTATAATAGGTGTCCTACTGTTAATGGCTCCTTGCCTCCTCAGGTTTGCTCATGAGCGTGCCGGAGAAATTGGCCAGGTAACAGTCAACCAGATGCTCCTTCATCCCTATTGCTACCTCCTCTCCAACCCCACATCTGAACCTCTACCCTACGATGCCCCCCAATAAGCAGAAAGTAGCCAGACAGATGCCAGCACCCTACATCATCAAAGAGGTCAGAATATTGGGTGGAAAAATGGCAGATAGACAAAGGGGGGCTGGGCATCTGAAGCATACACTAAGACTTCTCGCGCACATCAAACTGTTGATTGCTCACCACTCTGACATCAGCCAATCATCAATGAACGTGCTGACCTCTGAAATCAGCCCATACCTGTCACTGGACCTCAGCCAACCAAGAAGAGAGGCCTCTTCATGAGAATCTCCCCCCAACCTACCCATAAAAGCAGCCTCTCCCAGTCTTCAGCGCAACTTCTCTGGCCCTCACTGGTGGACTGGTGAACCTTGGACCCCAATAAAGCCTTGCTTATCCCTCCTTGGCTAGTGGTCGTGATCTTTACTGCTGATCTGACCTTACAATTAGCATCTCATTCTTGTGGTTGAAAATGATGTGGAGTTACACTGGTTGTGTATTCATGTAAGTACAAAGGAAAACTATGATTCATTCTACTATTTCCTTTTCCTATCCTTCCTCCTTCCCTATTGTCCAATCTACTGAATATCTATTTTTCCTCTCTCCCTTATTATTTTGATTTAGCTTCCACATATCAGTAAAAACATTCCAACTTTGGTTTGGAAGACTGGCTTATTTCACTTAGCATGATAGTCTCCTGATCCATACATTTACTTGCAAGTGTCATCAATTCATTCCTCTTTATGGCTGAGTAATATTCCATTGTGTGTGTGTGTATGTGTGTGTATCAATCACATTTTCTTTATCCAGTCATCTGCTGGCAGCTTAGCTATTGTGAATTGAGCTGCTATAAACATTGATGTGACTGCATCACTCTAGTGTGCTGATTTTAAGTCCTTTGGGTATATACCAAGGTGTAGGATAACTGGGTAAAATGGTGGTTCTATAACGGAAAGCTCGGTCCCTGTCCCCAATGCTAATCAATGCCAATTTAATAATGAGGACATGATTTTGAGAAAAAGGAAAAAGATTTATTGCTTTGCTAGCAAAGAAGAAACACAAGGGGCTCCTTTCTGTAACTCTCCTGACCAGGAGGGACAGGGGGATTTTAAAGGAACTCTTCAAGGGTTACATTCCAGTAGAGGGTCCCAGGCCGCCCTGATGGCACGTTAGGATTCACTTGTTAATTTGGGAGATATTCACTTTGCAGATCCTCAGCAGGTATCTCTTCCTGTAGTGGATATGTTCAAGTCCAATTAGCTAGGGGAAGAAAAGATTACACTATCTCTCTAATCTTGTTTGGGAGGAGGAGAGAGGAGAAGAAAGAAAAAACATTTAAAAAAAATAAACTTCAGAGCAACGAGGGCTATATTCATAAGGTAAAGGGACCACTGTTACAGTTCCATTCCAAGTTTGCCAGACCCTATCTTGAAGGTTTGGCTCCACCACAGCAGTGAATGTCTGCACGCTGCCATTTTATACAGAGTTGGAGAGCTTCCAACAGACCATGTACCTATTACAATTCCAAAGATTTAATGTTCTTATCCATTTATGAAATACATAGTCTGTTCCACTCACCCACACTGGAACACAAGTCAGGCTTGCTCAGTGTAACTTCTACTCCTTGGCACTCTCTTTTCCTGAGAAACCCTACACTGGACTTCCTGAGAGGAAAAAGCTGAGTGTCAGAAAGAATACTAACACTTCCTGAGCATCAACTCTGTGCCTTGCATCTTGAATCTGTTCCAATTCTGGAACATCCTGCAGGGGGCACTTACCCAGCAAATGTCCTCAGCACTGGAGAGATAAGAACAAACCAAGTCCCTGCCCTCAAGGGGCGTACATTCTGATTATGGGAGACTGGCAAAGAAACAAAACAAAACAAAACAAACTAAACAAAAACTAAACAAAAGAAAAGGATAGTGTTGAGGAGGAAAAATAAAGTTGTGTGAGGCAATAAAGAGGGTGGAGGGTGAGGGAGACTAGTCTCCAGAGCATAAAGAAAAGACTTCTCGGGGCTGGGATTGTAGCTCAGTGGTAGAGTGCTTGCCTCCCATGCGTGAGGCCCTGGGTTCGATCCTCAGCACCACATACAAAGCAATAAAGACATTGTATCCATCTACAACTAAAAAAATACTTAAAAAAAAGAAAAGAAAAGAAAAGACTTCTCTGAGCCATGTGAGCAGAATCCTGAAAGAAAAGGACAAATGCAGAGTCACTGTCAAGGAGCAGCAATAACGTGAGTATGCCTGGACAGCAGTAAGCAGAGGAACTGTGGAGAAAAGGGTTTAACTTCCCCTGAAGAGTAGGCTGGCAGGCTGGTGGGCTGGGGATATAGTTCAGTTGGTAGAGCGCTTCCACAAAAAAATTTTTTTAAAAAATAGTGAACTAGCCTCTGCCCTCAGCTTCTGGAAGCTGATCAGTAAGTTCTTAAAACTTCTTTCCTGGCAGAAGAGTCTTGGGTCATTCTTTCAGATAGCCTAGCAAGGTGATTAAAGGTGGGGATGACCATGGCAGATAGTATTTAAGGTAGAGTGGACCACACTAGAAAGACCAACAATGTGGGACTAGGGTTGTGGCTCAGTGGTAGAGCACTTGCCTAGCATGTGTGAGGCACTGGGTTCAATTCTCAGCACCACATATGAATAAATAAATAAATAAAGGTCCATCAACATCTAAAAAATATTTTTAAAAGGTGCATCATACATATATATGTGTATATGTATATAATTATATATATAATTTTTCTTTAAAAACAGAGAGACCAACAATGTGATCCAGGGTTGGAGTTCTGGATCATACTTAGAGGGGCTGGAGAGTGAAGACCAAGATTGTCCACATGGGCAATCAATCATGCCCATGTTTTAAAAAATAAATAAAAAATAAAAATAAAAAGGACTGGGAAGCCGGGCGCGGTGGCTCAAGCCTGTAATCCCAGCACTTAGGGAGGCTGAGACAGGAGAATC
>PVHX01027202.1:0-19709 GCA_004024805.1 Geosciurus inauris | reverse complement strand
ACTCAGGGGCACTTGACCACTGAGCCACATCCCCAGCCCTATTTTGTGTTTTATGTAGAGACAGGGTCTCCCTGAGTTGCTTAGCGCCTCACCATTGCTGAGGCTGGCTTTGAACTGGCAATTCTCCTGTCTCAGCCTCCCTAAGTGCTGGGATTACAGGCTTGAGCCACCGCGCCCGGCTCCTCCCCCAAACTTGAGGATTGCCTGGGGCATGCCAGGCCATAGGTGAGTGTGATGGCCTCCCAGATGCTGGACTCGAGGATCCTTGTAGGGTGTTGGCACAGTCCTGGGTTAGTTGTGTGCTGGCTCTATGGACTCCTGTCCAGGTCTGGAACAGTGCATAGGGAGGAGGGAAGGGCTCAGGAAGCAGGTTCAGGGCTCACTCCAGGGCAAGCAGCCTCATCCTCAGCAGGCCCAGCCTCCCTCTTCCTCCATCTGCTCCCTGGAGAGCAGACACCACCACTCCCAGGATCTAAATGCCTCCTGGCAGCTGCCATGATCCTGCCCAGAAGGGGCTGGTGCCTGAAACTGGGATGACACAGCCCTGGGCCAATCACAGCCCTAGCCTGCTCAACCTCTGTCCTCAGCTCCCTGGGCTCATGACGCTCCTGTCCACTGCCTTGGGGAAGAGGGAGACATAGCCAAAAACCAAGTGCCCAGTTTTGCGCTACAGATTATATTTTTGAGAAATATATATTATATATTTATTACATTATATTTTTGAGACTTTTCCATGGAAAAGTCAGTCTCTTCCCTTGACCTCTCCTGGCTCCTCTCCTGGTTTCCTCCAAACTCTGCAGCCTCAGAGGTAAAACCAAGTCAGGGATGTGTGTGTGAGGGTGTTTGTGTGGACATGTGTGCGTGTGTTTGCACGTGTGTAGTATGCATGCATGTACATGTGTCATGGGCCTGTTATGGGCAAGTGTCTGGGGGGGTTGTGAGGGTGTGTATGTGTGTGTTTGCACATGTGTGCACACACATTTGTGTGTGCATGCGGGATGTAATTCAGGGAAGGAATGCACCCCCTTCCTCCAGGGGAATCCGAGATCCTCACTCTCTCTCTGAAGAAAAGACAAAAATGGAAAAACGCCTTCCTCTTTTGAAAAGATCATGAAAAGAAATAAAGCCGTGGGGCTGGGGTTGTGGCTCAGTGGCAGAGCGCTTGCCTAGCATGTGTGAGGCACTGGGTTCAATTCTCAGCACCACATATAAATAAATGAATAAAATAAAGGCCCATCAATGTATTAAAAAAAATTAAAAGAAAGAAAGCCGTGGCATATTTCTTATTAAAACCCACACACTCAGTCAAGACCCAGCCCAGCTCAGGGGCTTCCTCCCCTGTCACGCTATGCTCCTTCCTGTGCTGCTGGAAGGGGCTGAGATCAGGGCTCTCCCTGCCCAGCAGAAACAGGATTAAAATGAGCTGAGGTTTCCCTCAGAAGAAGGACTTGAGTAGCAGGAGGGCTAGAGAAGAGGGCAGCGCCCAGACATTTAGGGCATGGAGAGCACAGTCTCTGGTGGGAGTCTGACATTCTTCCTGAGATGAGAGCAGAGATTTCAGACTGAAGTGTCTCAGGGAGCACTGATAGAGGTGGAGACACAGAATCAGCAGGGTGCTCAACATCGTCAAGGGGCTCTGCTGTCCCCACCCTCTGACCTTACCTGAGTCCAGCTGCCTTGCTGTCCCCACCACCCTGTGCGGGTGGAATCCATGAGGGACTTCTCTTCGGCATCATAGCCAGGGGAGAGATGGGTTTGCATTATGAACCTTCTGTGGCCTTCTACAGTGAGAGCTGCCTAAAGCAAGTGTCCCCCTCTTCCACTCTGCTAAGGAAGTTCTTATTGCATCCCCGGAAATGGGCATATCCCCGTTAGGAACTGAATCAGCCTACCTGCCCCCACCTTCTTCCTACTTTGGTAAAGAATGTTCAACAAAAGTCCTTTGAAGTTCCCCAATATAAATGAAGCACATGCGGGGTCCATTTTGCCAGAAGCCAGATGCCAGATGCCAAATGCTAGAATCCAGAAGCTGGAAGTTAGAAGTTCAATGCTAGAAGCCAGAACTGTCTGGTTGAAGGCCCGTCCTGTCCCCACTTATTAAAACTATTTTCTGTGTTCTGTGGTTATTCACCATTTTATTTCTCTTTATTGTTCACCCTGCCCTTTACTGGCCAGGGAACTTCGTCCCCACCACCCACGCAGGACATGGATGGCATCCCTGACCTTACCTGAGCCCAGATGCCCTGCAGTCTTCCAGCTCAACCCCCAACATCAGGCCCACTTTCTTTGATGTCTCCCCATCCAAGCCTATACTGCTCCATGATTCTTCCTCAGCTTCAAATTCAAAACAGTCTCAATGCTGGTGTGATTAGCAAAGTGGATCAGGAGAAACAAAGGTTATCTTCAGTACAGGGAGATCCAGTGGTTTATTTCCCGGGGTTGCCATATAAAGCACAGAAATGTGTGTGACTTAAGCCAGAAACTCACTATGTCACAGTTCTGGAGGCCAGAATTCTGGACTCAGGGTTTCCAGCAGGGTCATTCTTCCTGTGAACGATGATGGGGAGGGTCCTTCAGTTTCTGGTGTTCGCTGGCAGTATTAGAGGGAAAAAAACTATCCAAAGATACTTTTTTTTTTTTTAGTTGTAGATGGACTCAATACCTTTATTTATTTATTTTTATGTGGTGCTGAGAATTGAACCCAGTGCCTCACGCATGCAAGGCAGGCGCTCTACCACTGAGCTACAGCCCCAGACCTCCAATGATACTTATTAAGCACAGAGAAAGACTTTATTCAGGATTTTTGCAAGAGAAAGAGACCCCAACCTCTGCACTTGTCCATGCCAAACACTGCTATTGCCCAGGGACCAGGTATAGCACAGGTGTGAAGATTCTAGTCCAAGAGTGGCCACACAGTTTATACAGAGCACCTGACATATGACATGAGTGCCCAAAGACTGGGCCACAGGCCAGAATCAGAAACCACCATGGAAACCCCTGCATAGTATAGTCTAGTGTTTTGCCTGCACAGCCCTCATCCTGGGGGACCTTGGGAGCTGCAGGATACACTCACCTGGACAGCCCAGAGAACTCTGGATAGTGTAGTCGGGTTCTACCCAAGCAGCTCTCACCATGGAGGTTTCTGGGAGCTGAGGCCCCTGGATGATTCTAGGTAGCAAAGTCTAGCACTCTGCACACCAATCCCTCAAAGTGGTGGTCTCTGAGAGCTGCAGGATCCTGATGTCTCTGAGTGCCGAAATCCAAACTTGAACCTGAAGCTGACACTGAACTTGAATTGACTGTGAACTTGCCCTTGACTTTAAATTTCAACTCAAGCTTGACTTTGATTTCAAATTAGATTTGAACCTGACCTTAAACATGAGCCTGAACTTGACCTAAAATTTTAACATGAACCTGACCTTGAGCTTGAACCTGCTGGCAGCATACCCTCTGACCTCAAGGGTGCTGGGAGGCTGGTGCCAGTGCCCTCCTCTTCCTCCAGGCTGGAGGGTTACCAAAGGCATGCTGGGCCATAGTGAGCAGTGTGATAGCCTCCCAGATGCTGGGCTCCAAGACTCCTTTTAAGGTGATGACACAGTCTTGGGTCAGCTGTGGACTGACTTTGTGTGCTGCTGTCCAGGTTGGGAACAGCACGGGGAAGGACTGGGGAAGCATGTTCAGAACTCACTTTGAGGGAAGCAGTCTCCTCCTCAGCAGGTCCAGCGTGCCTCTGGAAAGTGCAGTCTTTGAGACATGATTTCACCAGGGATTGTTCATGTTTTAGGACCACAGGTCTTAAGAAGGGTTGAATATCTGTGCCACCATGGCCACCATCAAACTAATGAGAACCTGCAGTGCAGGACCCAATCCCCCAGTGGCCTCTGGGAGCTCCAGGCCACACACCTGCCTGGGCAGTCTGAGGATTTGGGATAGTGTGGCCCAGTGACTGCCCACACAGTCCTCACGATGGAGGCTTCTGGGAACTGCAGGTCCCCCGAAGGGTCCAGCACTTGACTACACAGCCCTCTTTGCAGGGGTTAAATTCATGCTTCTACAATTGCTACAGCCCAACACGTCAGACCATTTGAATGTAATTTTGACCACAAAAATTTTGGATTTTGGCATGGTGCTGGGGATTAAACCCAGGGCTTTGCACAGGCTGGGTAAGTGCTCTATCATCCAGCTACATTCCCAACCCAAAACATTTCTACATGAAAACTCGGGCATTACTTAACTTCAATTTCCTGTCTTGATTTGAAACATCAATTTCCAGACACTTAAAACTGCTAATAAAAACATTTTAAAAGATTTTGCTGAATTAAATATTAAATAAAAACACACTAAAAATTTATTGATAGAAAATCTTTTTTATTTGGTGCCAGAGAGAAAACTTCCATGTAATGCAGTAAGTGTATTTTGTTACCAATATAAAAATGTGTAATTTTCAATTTCCAGGTTAGATTTTAAAATTTTTTTTAGTTGTAGATGGACACAATATCTCTATTTTGTCTATTTTTATGTGGTGCTGAGGATTGAACCCAGTGCCTCACGCATGGGAGGCAAGCACTCTACCACTGAGCCACAACCCCAGCCCCAGATTATATTTTGATACTTATAATTATTGCATAGTGTATATTATTGTATAGAGAGTTAATAATATGGGCCCGTCCTTGAGTGTGAGTTAGTAGAGGAGAGCTCATTAGTGAGGAAAAACTTTGAGGAAGCACCCTCAATGTTATTGTGCAGGGCCATCTGGCACACTAATGAGCTCTTGGTGCCTCAAAACTTTCAGCCTTTGATCCTGTGAGCTTTGGAACCTGGCCAGTTCCCACCTCACAGAGATTTTACAGCCTAAGGCCCGCTGCATAACGCTGGACTGCATGTTGGGAGGGGTTGCCGTGTCTTTTTAAGTCCTCCAAAGGAGAGAGAGCCAGAAGAAAGAGAAGGATTTCAACTGGAGAGAGAGAGGAGAAGGATTCCAACTAGAAGGAAGAAGAAGAAAAAATTCCAACTGGAGAGAGAGAGGAGAAGGGGATCCATCTGAGAAGAAATTTCAACCAGGGAAGAAAGAATCTGATGCTTTAAGAAGAAGGAACCTGATGATGAGAAGAAGGAAGCTGACTTGCGAGGTGGAAGGCAGACTCTCACCTGTGTGTTTACCCCATTCTTGGTGTTGCTGATTTTACCCAAGGCTGGGTGTTGAAGGTGGTGATGACACTTTAAGTGGAAAAGAAGGACTCTCACCTGTGTTATTTACCCTACCCTCAGTGTTGCTGATTTTGCTGATTTTACCCGAGGATAGGTGTTGAAGGTGTTGATGCTGTTGTGAGTAAAGAAGAAGGATCTTGAAGAAGAAGGATCTTGAATGGTGCTTTGAGGAGAAAGACTCTGAAGGTGATGATGGTGCTTTGAGGAGAAAGACTCTTACCTATGTGTTTATTTATTTTACCCAAGGCTGGGTGCTGGAGGTGATGATGGTGCTGAGTGTACTTGCAAACCCGTGTTGTGTTATCTGGTATTGATTGGTGAGTGCTTATTGGGCTGGAGCCACTCTCTCTTTCTGTTCTTCTATATTAGTGATTCATTATATACAATATTCATTATTGCAAAGTATAACTGTTGCTTGCTTATTATTATATTGTCTCATATTAAAGCTTATAAAACCCATCCTGTTGTGAGGCTGGTGATTCACTCCACGAATCTGCCTAGATAAATGAGTCTGAGCTCAGCAATTCTTGGTCATAGATCCAGACCAAGACAATTATTTTATAACTCAAAAAGCACAAGCCTTTATTTACAATACCTAATGTAAGCAGTAAAATTCCATTTTTCCTATGATAGGGTCAGTTTGATATATTTACATAAATCTTAGAACTGTTATATCAAACTGTTTTAAATCAGTGTTCTTTCCTACTTGAAATGTTTTAGCTTAAGACTTATTAGCAGAGATGGAGTTGTGGCTCTGTGGTAGAGCACTTGCCTAGCATGTGTGAGGCATTGGGTTCGATTCTTAGCACCGCATATAAATAAATGAATAAAATAAAGGTCCACCAATATCTAAAAATATATTCAAAAAAAGACTTATTAGCACATTTTTAAATACATCTCAAATACATTGATATATCAATATACTTGATAATAAGAGATTATTTTTAGAATAGAAATATTTCAGAAAAATGAAACATTGATACATACTAATTCTTTTTTTTTTTTTTTTTTTTTTTGGTACTGGGGATTGAACTCAGGGGCACTCGACCCCTGAGCCACATCCTCAGCCCTATTTTGTGTTTTATGTAGAGACAGGGTCTCACTGAGTTGCTTAGCACCTCGCCATTGCTGAGGCTGGCTTTGAACTGGCAATTCTCCTGTCTCAGCCTCCCTAAGTGCTGGGATTACAGGCGTGCGCCACCGCGCCCGGCTTATACTAATTCTTAATTAAAACAAAGTTGGCTATATATTACACTTGTTCTGAAAAACACATAAAGATAAGCTATTTCTTTTTTCGTTTGTTTTGTTTTTTAAAAATACCGGAGATTAAACCCAGGGACTCTACTACTGAGCTCCATCCTAGCTGTTTTTGCTTTTTATTTTGAGACATGTCTCACTAAGTTGCGGAGGCTGACCTGGAACTTGGGCTCCTCCTGCCTCATTCGCCTGAGTCACTGGGATTATAGACCTGCACCACCACACCTAGCATCAATAAGCTATTTCTTTAAACAAAAGCAAAAGTGCCAGGCATGGTGGCACACACCTATAATCCTAGTGGCTCCAGAGGCTGAGACAGGAGGATTACAGGTTCGAAGCCAGCCTTAGTGATTAGCAAGGCTGTATGCAACCTAATGAGATCCTGTCTCAAAATAAAAAGGGCTGGGAATGTGACTCAGTTATTAAGCACCCTTGGATTCAAAAGTAAATACCCATTCTCCCTCAGGCCTAACCAAGCCTAACTATGGTCTGGGATGATCTGCTGACAGCACACTTCCTGGGAGTATGCTCTGAGAAGTTTAAGATGAAAGCCCAGGAGAAAAGTCAAACACACCCAGGGATCTGGGCTGCTTCAACTGGCAGAGATAAAGGACACTCAGAAGGGAACAGGGGACTGGAGTCAACATGTTATGGGCTGGCAGAGGAGCAGGTAGAGCAGGAGGGAGCCCTAGGTACAGCCAGGTCCTTACTAAGAAATATGACATTCTGTGGCTTTAGCGAATGTTAACACAGCATCTGGGGCTGTGAAATCCCTGGATTAAGTAGACTAGGGCAGAAAAAGCAGAGGAAGGTGAGGGCCTGCAGCTCCAGGGAGGGGCTTCCTGAGTGGGGCATGCAGATGAGAAACCCTCTAAGCTGGGACCCCACAGTATACACCTGTGGAGCTTCTGGGGCCACTCTTGCTCAGCAGACCCACCACTGAGAAGAGGGAGCAACTTCCCAGGGTTACATGGTGAGCACAGAGTTCAGGTAAAAGGCATCCCCCCAAAATAAAAGGCTAAATTGTTGTTTGGTTAGTTTATTTATAGCAATTGAGATTTTTGAAAAACTGATACAAGCCCATGATAAACTATTGTAAGAACACCAAAGGGGGACTGGGGTTGTAGCTCAGTGGTAAAGCATTTGCCTAGCACGGGGTGAGGCACTGGGTTCAATCCTCAGCACCACATAAAACTAACTAAATAAATAAAGGTACTTAAAGAAAAAAAGAACACAAAGTTTAAAGGGAAAATAAGTCTCCTTTCCACAGGCGACTGTCCAGCATCGTCAGGTTTTGGTGCATCCTACTAGATGGGAGTATTCGGATAATGGCCTCCCTGTGCCTGTTCTGACACACCAGGAGGTGGCTGTGCGGGTCAGGTAAGTGGATCTTCCCAAACAGTGGAGTGGAAATTCACAGCCTTCCCTCCCACTACACAGTCCTCTCCTTGCAAACAGGCCTTTCCCCCTAAAAGGGCTGCAGAGCATGCTGGTGCCTGAGAGGCTTGCTTACTTAATTGTCCCTAGTAAGTCAATCTGGCTGCTTCTGGTCTCTGGCTCCTTGGGAATTTTCCCCAACAGACATGAGCACCTCTTGGGGTCATCTTAAAACAGAAGCCCAGCCAAGTATGTGTTCATACCTCAAATGATGTTCCCTAACTACCTCCAGAATGGTTTCCACTGAACACACACAGCCTTTGCTGAGGGGGCTGTGGCTCTAGCTGAAGAGTTCTGATTCCTGACCTACACATAACCCACGATCGCTCAGCTCACGTTGCATAATTAGAACTGCAGCTTGGCAAGGAGAAAAACAATCTCATGTGCCAGAGCAAGATACTAGTAGCCAACATGCGGGTGTAGATCTGTTCAGATTTTAAATATAGAAAGCCTCCGCTTTTCATAAATCATATGATTCTCTCTACATGCCACAAAATTTTGGTACAATGATAGTCACACCCTGCACGGCATCTCTTCATGCCTCCCCTTCTACAGAGCGTGTCCTCCTGCCCTATCAGCGTGGGAAGGAGTGTGGACAGAGGGCAGTAAGGTGGGGGCAGGAACCTTCGCCCTGTCCTATGACACCCTCTCGAACTCCTCAGGAGTTGTATGCTCCCATTTTACAGATGAGGAAACTGAGGCAAGGACACTTGGCCGTTTGGGTAGTCAGAACTGGAAACCCCCTGCCCTGATGAGGGCCTTCCATCAAAATTTTGCGGGTTGGGGCTGGGATTGTGGCTCAGTGGTAGAGCGTTTGCCTAGCATGGGTGAGGCACTGGGTTCGATCCTCAGCACCACATAAAAACAAAGATATTCTGTCCACCTACAACTTAAAAAATAAATAAATGTTTAAAAAAAAAACTTTGCGGGTCTCTGGAGGCTACACTGGCCGGCCAGCTGGCCACACACTGCAGTGGCACTGCGCTCTCGCCCGCCCACCGGGTCTCAGAGGGACTTAACCGCCCCGCCCCCCGCGCCTCTGACCACGCCCCCCGCTGGCCGGCCACGCCCCCACCCTGCCCCGCAGCCGGGCTTCCGCCGACCTAACCCTCTGTAGGCGCTGAGGTGGAGGTGGGACGCCGCCCGCCGGGCCAGAGAGTCGCGGGGCAGGACCGAGGGGTCCGTGTGGACAGGCAGAGCAGCCTCTGCCGGTGCCGGGCAGTCCCGGGATGAGAGCTGCAGGTCAGGACAAGAGCTCCAGGGCAGCCCCGCGGCTGCTGATATTCCAGCGACATCTGGGCTGCCCCAAGGTAAGGGGCACAGGCCTGGACCTCAGAGTTCCTGTCTCCTCATCTGCCTGGGAGGCTACGCTCCTAGGGCACCCACGAACCAGGCACGCAGGAGAGCGCTGGGTTCTGAGGAAAGAGACGGGCTGGAACTGAGGGGCTGGAGGGAGGAAAAGTGGGGGTCTCCAGTGGGAGACAATGGAAGAACACAGATCAGCGTGGTTTGCAAACTTGGCACCTCCTCCTGCCACTCAGCAATTCCAGAGACCCTTGCACCCAGCCTGACCTTGGGGCATTTGGGCTGTTTACTCTCATCACAGAGATGTGGACTCGACTGGGGCCTGTGTGCAGAGGCCCTCCAGAGCTCACCCTGCCCCTCTTGTGATCCAGAGCAGTGGCCTAGAGCCTGACGGCAGCCTGCTGACCACGCACGTACTAGACACTGCCTCCGGGCTCCCAGCCAGGGGCCTCTGCCTCCATTTGTCCAGGCTTGAGGACCTCAGCCAGCAGTGGACCCAGCTGAGAAAAAGGTAGGAGGCAGACCCTGGGACTAGGAGGGAATCCAGAGCAACTACCCGACCCCTGCACCAGCCCTTCCTGAGTCCCACCCTGGGACAGATCCCAGACAGTTAAGGAGTGCAGACACTGAGGCCTGGAGGACAGAGCTGACCGCTACCCAGCTATCCCCTTAGCCTGGAGGCCCACAGGTTCACAGCCTGGCCCCTGCCTACTGACTCTCTCAGCTTCAGTTTCCTCATGAAAACACCAGGACAGTGAAAGTCTCCTGGGATGATGCCACAGAATGGGCTGGGGCCTCCTGGGGTGGGAGCAGTGTGTGCTTCCTTACCACCATGCCCATGGCCTGAGTTAATACCTGAGGTGGCATCTGAAAGGCCTGTCTCCATGGTTAACTGGCAGGCTGAGCACTTAATTTCTGCTTTTATTCTCCATACACCCTCTGGGTAGGAACCATAATCACCATTTTACAGATGGGAAAACAGGCAGGATGAAGTAAAAGCTGGGCTTCTCAGCCTGGTGTGCTCACAGGGCCCAGGCCTTGGGCCCCTGCCCCTTGCCCCTGCTCCCTACACAGGCTCTTCTAGAGAAAGCCCTTGAGTTGGCTGTATGAGTGGGTTTCCCAGACTCTTCATCTTGAAGGAGGCAGGCTCCAAGCTTCAAGAGCCTTTCTTCCAGCCTGGGAGTGGGTGGGCGGGGGGAGCAGGTATGGAAGGGAGGATAGGCCTTCCATAGGATCTGAGAATGTGGCTTGTTCTCTCCCTGTTCAGCTCTTCACAAAAATCAGGGTATGCCATGCATAGGGGTGCATGCCTGCAGTCTCAGTGATTTGGGAGGCTGAGGCAGGAGGATAGCTAGTTGGAGGCCAGTATCAGCCACTTAGTGAGACCCTGCCTCAAAATAAAAAATTAAAGAGCTGGATGTAGCTCGGTGGTAGAGCACCCCTGGGTTCACTCCCAGTAATAAATAAAGAAAAAATTAATGACAAGCTTGGGGATGAGGGACCAGGTCTCATATGAACAGTCACCTCAAGTCCGCGTGGCACTGCACTGGCCTGTAGTCCCACCCACCACAATGTGCATGAACTTCCCCTGCCCCTCTCATCAGTGAGATACACTTCACAGTTCAGCTGGTCACATGATATGGGTTTTTGGGGTTTTTTTAATGTTTTTTTAGTTGTAGATGGACACGATGTCTTTATTTTATTGCTTTGTATGTGGTGCTGAGGATCGAACCCAGGGCCTCACGCATGCAAGGCAAGCGCTCTACCGCTGAGCTACAATCCCAGCTCCGATATGGGGTTTTGAAGAGAAGACAACCACAGGCCTTCAAAACCCTCCAAGAGGGATCATCCCACTGCATATGGATCCTTTGTGCTGTTGGAAACATGCCACCATGTAGATGGGGTTGGCAGTTATTGACCCAGAAAGCCACACACAACACACTATGTGAAAAAAATGCAGCTTATAAAACATGAATAATTTGTTTTGTAAAAATGTTTGTTTATAAATAAACATAGTTAAACATAGAAAAAATCTAAGAAAAACATGACAAATATGAAGTGATTATTGCTCATAGTTTATACCGGGAGTTTTTTCCCTTTTTCCTTCTCTACTGATTTCCTAAATAGGCAGTGCAGCAGTGTCCCTAGAAACTGCCCCACTATCTCTACTTGGCCACATCTGCATCAGGCTGCAGAGTATCTGAGGCCACGGGGGTCAGCCCAGGAGGGCTGAGGGGGGCTGGCTGCACATCTGATCTTGGGAGCCCATCCTCTCCCCAGCTACACAGACCCAGATGGCCACTGCCCTAGGCTTTTGAGGCCAGGCCAGATGAAGCCAGGCACCTACAAGCTGTCCTTCAACACAGCTGGCTACTGGAAAGAGAGGGGGCAGGAGAGCTTCTACCCATACGTAGAGGTGAGTGCCACGGGAGGTGGAGAGGGTGGAGGCCCTGACTCACTGACCTGCAGACTGGTCCCAACTCTCTGAGGTGGCAGGCACATGAGCTCGCCTGCCTTGAGCTCCCACAAGAAAGGGGTCCTGGGACCTGAGGCATCATGAGACTCCATGTCAACATGCCCATCCATGAGCTGCCCAAGTCAGGCTTGGGGAGGGGGCGGGGGTGACTCATCCCCTCTTCAAGGATAGGTTTCACCTGCCCCGACTCCAGCTCCTGGGCCTTCCCTTACCGCCTCCCCTTCACTTGGCCTTTTTCATATCCAGCATGCCCAGGGGAGAGTTCACCCCCATCCTCAACCCTCAGGAAGGTTCCAGTTCACCACTGGGCTGAAGCTGACCCTGCCCCACCATCCAGGCTGCTTTCCCAGGGAGCACTAGGACCAGGTGGCTCCTGTGCTGCGGTCCCTCACTGTCTTCTGGTGCCTTTCTGCTTCTCTCAGGTTGTTTTCACCATCACAAATGAAACTCAGAAGTTGCACCTGCTTCTGCTCCTGAGCCCATGGTCCTACACCACCTACAGAGGGAGCTAGAGCTAGAGGATGGCTATTACACAGGTCAATAAAGCCAGTGCTGCATCTACAGACCTGCTCCTGGGGGGCTGCTGTGACTCGGGTCAGTAAAGTCAGGCTGCATCTGCAGTGCTTGTGTCCTAGCCAGAAGTGTGGTAGGTCACCTTGGACCCTCCCAGCCCCTCCTCAATCAGGGATGAGTCCTACAGAGTTGGCCTCTTGATAGTTCTTAGACCTCTGTTCCTCACCAGTCCCAGTCTAACCTGCTCTGTCTGGCCCTATGTCCCCATTTGATCCTCCATACCAAGACCCCTTCATGGTTCCCATCCAGCACTACACACTGGGGTTCACAGACAGCCTTTTTTTTTTTTTTTCTAAAATATTTTTCTAGTTGTAGATGGACACAATGTCTTTATTTTATTGCTTTGTATGTGGTGCTCAGGATCGAACCCAGGGCCCCACGCATGCAAGGCAAGCGCTCTACCACTGAACTACAATCCCAGCCCACAGACAAGCCTTTTGCAATCACCCTTAGCCCTGCATCCGAACAGCTCCTCAAAGCCTAGTGCTGCAGCCTCAGGTCAGGAAGGTGACAGAGTGGGTGGGTGGTGCAGCAAACCCAGCTGGACTGCTGTAAACAGGGGTGAGGAACCTTGACACACAGCCTGGAATTTTTGTGTGGGGCAAAGTGTGTGCTGATTAATCACCTTGGAAAAGCTACCTATGGTACTTCTCAGGATGAAAACACCTCCATGAATGGTGAGGGAGCCTCAAGCCCACGCTGCACATTTGCCTCTCTGCAGCAGGCCAGGCACCAGCAGCAGAAATGCCCGTGGGCGGAGGCTCACAGCCTGGGAAATACATTGAGGATTCTAGCAGGTGAAGGAAGATGTGAAGTACAGTTGGGATTGTAGACATTCTTAAGCCAGGCATGGAGGCGCACACCTGTAATCCCAGAGGCTTGGGAGGCTGCTGAGGCAGGAGGACTGCAAGTTCAAAGCCAGCCTCAGCAACTTAGCAAGGCCCTAAGTAACTCAGCAAGACCCTGTCTCAAAATAAAATATAAAAAAGGGGGCTGGGATTGTAGCTCAGTGGTAGAGCACTTGCCTTGCATGCGTGAGGCCCTGGGTTCGATCCTCAGCACCACATACAAAGCAATAAAATAAAGACATTGTGTCCATCTACAACTAAAAAAATATTTTAAAAAAATAAATAAATAAATAAAATATAAAAAAGGGCTGGGGATGTGACTCAGTGGTTAACACCCCTGGGTTCAATCCCCAGTACCAAAATATATAACAAGTAGACATTCTTTATTCACAGGCAGCAGCAGCCCCCAGCTCCACCCACATTTTGCCCCGAGTCCTTCCATAGGCCTTTTTTTTTTTTAAATGGAGGCCAGGCAAAGAAGGCACATTGCCATGGGTCACGTAAGTGGGAGCATGCTCACAGATGAATGTCTGCGACCTTGAGCGCACACACTGAATCAGGGTGTTCATGACCATGGCTATATACTAAAAATACAGCCCAACCAAGTCTCTAAAAGGGAGCCTGACTATAGCCATCTTGGGCCTGCCCTGCGTGCCCCTGTCCTAGAAGGATCTACGCCTGGGGGAGCTGGCCTCCCCTCGATGGGCCTGTCAAGGGCTCAGAACCAGCTGTTTCTAACTCAGGAGCAGCAGCCATGTCTAGGAGATGACACTGTTTGTCTCCAACGACTCTAGGACAGCTGCACCTGGTGGGCTGCTGGAGGCCAGCCATGGTCCTGGAAGCCACCAGTCCCCTTAGCTGTGTCAGCCAAAGACCCCTCACCTGTTCCTTCTGTGACTGCTCCATATAGGTGGAGGGAACAAAGCGACTGGCGCAAAACTAGAAGCTTGACAGGCAGGTGACAGAGGAACTAGGAAGTTCTGTTGGAGGTTCCAGCCTCCTGATTCTTCAGCTGAGTACCTCCTGTCCCCAGTTGGCCCGAGGGTTAGAGGCCTCACCAATTGTGTACTGCTGTTCCCACCCATGCCCAGGACAGACTAGCACAGCAGTGCCACATAAAGGAGTGGATGCTGAGTTCCGCTCCTACCTCATTCCCCCAGAACCCATGAAGGCAGTGAGGGACATGGAGGCCCCTGGTACCCACAGCCTTGCATGTTTCCCAGTGTTAACTGTACACGTCCCAAACCAGGCATCCTGGGGCCTCCTAGTGGTGTGGCCATCCCCCAGATCTGTGTCTAAGTCCATCATCAAGTGACTGAGGGACTCAGACCCATAGATTCCAAGAGCAGCTTTTCTGCTCCCAGAACATCCTCGGGCCCTGCTTGGTGCGTGGAGCCTGACATGCCGTGATGAGCCACTGGAGAACTGGAATGGCAAGACTTAGGTTATGAGGTGCCATGACGTTAAGGAGGGGCCATCAAGACCCAAGAGCAACACAAGCAAAACCCCTGAAAGGGAACTGCTGGCACACACAGGCCTGAGGCACAGATGCCTGCAGCACCCCTGCTCTGCCCTTAGGCTGCAGAAAACCCTCCCCATGGGTAACTGAGGGGCTGCCCCTGTGCCTGGCTCAGGAGGCAGGGTGCAGGACCAAAGGGTCCCACTGCAGAACACGAGGCAATCCACTGTGGGTAGAAGTGGGGGCGGCCACTAGCCCCACCCCAGGAGCCCCCAGGGTCCCTCAAGCTTGTGGGACATGA
Organism: Geosciurus inauris; assembly: GCA_004024805.1. Classification (NCBI taxonomy): domain Eukaryota; kingdom Metazoa; phylum Chordata; class Mammalia; order Rodentia; family Sciuridae; genus Geosciurus; species Geosciurus inauris. The sequence goes on along the minus strand of PVHX01027202.1, from coordinate 4,845 downwards.
GCATCAGTACTGCAGGGTCCAGGTTGAAGGCCACCAGTACCTCAGTGAACTGCACCTCCCTGTTCTCCAAGGCAGCATTCAGTGTGTGCAGCTTGCACTCCAGCACCAGGTTCTGGAAGCCTGTCTTCTGACTCACCTCCTGGATGGCCACGGTGAACTTCCGGTAGAGCTCATCCTGCTCCTGCCATACCTGTGCAGACTCGCCTGGGGTGGGCCGAGTGTCTGCATGACACCTCTTCCATCTCCCAATCCAGTGCTCTCACTGGGGAGAACCACTTCCCACCTCTGGCCCTGTGCGGAGCACACTGCTTCTACAATGGCACACGTTTCACTAGTGCCCACATCCATGGCATATGGGTCAGTGTGCTATCCACACTGCCTGCACCTCACCCTCTGTGCACAGAATTAAAGGTGTATAGCTGTCTACACGGTAGAAGACATGACAAACATTAACATGAGCCCCTCTCAGGAAGCAATGAGGTGTACTAGAAGCTAGTCAAGGGTCAAAGCCAGCACTGCCACAGTTATGGCTCTGGGCTCAGGTGAAATGTGCCCGATCCCCACCACATGAGAGCCAGGGCATTGTACTACCAGCAGGCAATGTTTGCAGGAGGGCCATTGGAGACTCTCCCTGCCATCAACATGCCCCACAGAGCAAGTGTAGAGCAAGCCTCATAGCAACCACCTGCTGACCAGTAAGACTTTCCCTTCTCACCTTCTACCTTTCTCTTTCTTAAAATGAATTATAAAACACTGAAATTTTATAGTGAAAGTAAACACTTCTCTAACCCCAATTCCTGGAGGGCACCATGTGGTCATTCACTGTGACCCTTTTGAGAATGTTTCCTACACAAGTAAAAATATCTATTCTTATTAGGAAGGAAAGAGAATTGTGCTGTCACACTGCAGCTTTCAATGCAGTAGTGTTCCCTAGAGCATGGCCAGGGTGGTACATGCACGATCCTATATCCTCAACTACAGTAGAGTCCCAAAGACCTGCCCACATCCAATCCCCTGTCAGCAGATTCAGCTGACAAACCTGAGCTCCACGCCTCACTCACCTTGAACCACTGCTCCGGCTGCAGGTCTATCAGTCTCTCAGTGTGATCTTAGAATGTGATTTTGTGTGCTGGAGAGAACAGGGAGTGGGGGGTAGAAAGCATTCAGGATTTACAGGCATGCATGTAACACAGGCTTCTGGGAGACAGCAAGACCAGAAATAATGGCCAGGAACAACTGGCTTGAAGACTCCAGCAGCCAGGCCCCATCCAGGCCAGACAGTGGGATATATGGAAGAACAGGGACTCATCTCCCTCAGCACCCACCCACTGTTGAGCCTCAGAATAGTCAAAGGAAAGAGAGATCCAGCATCCTCGTTTCTCTCCTGCCATAAAGAGTAAGCCCTACTTAGGAGACGTCCCCAGAAGTGCCTTCTCTCCTGAGCCCAGGAAAGCATGTGTCATAGAGGGAACTAACGCATTGGAAACTCATGACCAAGATCTGCTTGTCCCTTTTGTAGTTCCCAACCTTCCTCTGCCTTTCTCATCCATCTCCTGCACCTTCTGGAGAGGGTCTGCCATGCGCCTGTTCTGCATGGACACCTCTTCCATCTCCCAGTCCAGCGCTCTTCCAAGAATTGTTCCCCTGTTCTCAGTCTGCTCCTGTCAGCACAGGTACGGGTGCAGGAGAGACTAGTACCGTGGGGCACAGGCTGGGTGCTCCCCTGACCACAGCAAGTGCTGCCAACCACACACACACTGAGGACCTAGGCTTGTTTTACACATAAATAGTAATTTGCATAAAGCATTCTGAATTTGCTAGGAATTTGTTCAGGACTCCAACAGGGCCATTCTCCACCCAGGAACCCCTTCCCCTGCTGGGCTGGCATCTGAGGGATGATGACAACTGCCCACTAGCCACACTGGCACTCAAGCTTGTGGGACATAAGACTGGAGGGTTTAAGCTGGCGGCTGATCAGCCTGCACCTCCCTCTGCCACAGCAGTGTCTGAAGGACAAAGACCACTGCCCAACCCAGCCATGCTGTGTCCCCAGAGCGATTCCTTCAGCTCTGCCTCTGTGTTTGCCTGTCAGAGTAACCTTTATGCCATCACATGCCACAGTTAGGGAAATGCCCGGTTTTCAATTACAGGGTAGACAGGTTACTTCACTTACGGATTTCAACAGAGGGCAGCAGAGGGACACTGCTCAAAGTTTTCATGGAATGGGGTGCTGGGAGCTGGGTCTGCAGCCCCCCGCTTTAGGATAGGCAGAGTGTCTACCAGCCCATCCGATGTCAGCACCTTGAGGGAGCTGGTGAGGTCTGGGCTGTTGAGAGTGATGCTGTAGCGGTTCTGGATGTCAGTGATGGCCTCCTCATGACACTTCCATCCATGTGTTGATCTGGCTGCTCTCCTCTTCCACTTAGTTTACTTCAGTCTTTCCTAGAGCACAAAAGTTTCTGGGTTCCATCCCCAGAATCCCTCCCCCCCATGGAACCTGTAAAACAGGGCCCAAGAGCACCCATCATGGTCAGAACAATGGCTGCACAAACAAGCTCTACCAAAGAACAATGAACAGGACAGGCTCAGTGAAGTGTTCCTGGATGATGCTCGCAGCAATGCTCAGCACATGGGCTAGGAAGCCATCATCGGCCAGGACAGGCACAACATACCAACACCTGCACTGGTGTTATCCCAGTGGACACTGGCCACATAGGCTTCTCAAGCCTGAACCTGCTCAAGCCAGGAGCTATGGAGAAGACTGTTCTAGAAATGCGACCCCCCACACTGCTGCCTGCTGTTAACCACTGAGTTTATGTACATACTGATTTTTTTCTAACAGTGCTAGCAATTGAGCCCAGGGTCTTGCACACATAGACACGTGTACTACCATTGAGCTGTCTCTAGCCTGGTGTCTTTTTTTTTCCTTTTTCTTTTCTTTTTTTTTTTTTTTTAATTTTTTTGGGGTTTTTTTGGTACTAGGGATTTAACCAAGGCTGCTCTACCTTTGAGCTATACTCCCAGCCCCTTTCCTATTTTTGTCTTGAGACAAGGTCTCACTAAGATTCCCAGGTGGGGCGGATCCAAGATGGTGGCCTAGACAGACCCTGCATTCCTAGTCTCTCCAGGATCAGGGATTAAAGTAGTGGAAATACTGTTTCTCTGTGGGTTATTAGAGGATCCCTGACAGCTGCCTCCACACAGGAATTCCAGTCATGTGCCTGCACGGGTCACCAGGCCCGAGAGTTTGCACAGGACCCCAACCAATTGCCCATGCAAGACCCACTCCAGCATCCACATACCCCACGCAGGACAGATCGCCCACCCATGCAGGACCCCTAGCCGTAGCTCCCACATGGGACCCTCAGCTCTCCCACAGGACCCCTGGCTGCTGCTCCTGTGTGAACCTCCATCTACCATCGTGGAACTCCCCTGTTTGCCTACACCTGGGGACACTGGACAAGATCTGGAGTCAACCTTCCACTTCTGCATAGCACAGCACAGAGCAGCATCACCAAACATGTTGCCTAACGCCACTGCCTGCCCGGCCCTACACTCTGTCTCTGAAAACAGACGCCTCCATTTTGGGACTCCTTTGTGGCCATCTTGGATCTGAGCAGAGAGATACCAGTAAACAACAGACAACCTCACCTGCTGGATGAGAAGGGAAGGAAGCCTTTTTATTTACCTTGAGACTTTTTTTTTCTTTTCCATTATCTCTTTTTTTTTCTTTTTCTTTTTTTTTTTAATATTTTTTAGTGTCAATGGATCTTTATTTTATTTATTTGTACGTGGGGCTGAGAATCAAACCCAGTCCTCACGCATGCTAGGCAAGCGCTCTACCACTGAGCCACAACCCCACCCCTTTTCTTTTTTTCTTTTCTTCCTGTTTTGTCTTTTCCCTCTCTCACTCTTTTTCCACCCTCACATTCCCAACATTTGTGAAACCAAGTATTTTTTATGCATTGGGCTACTGAGGACTGGGATACCTGTTAGGTCAGAGGCAGACGCAGAAAACAGCCGCCTTGCTCCCGCCGCGCCCACAGCCGCGCCCCACATCCTGGGGCACTTTCTGAAAGTTTCTCCTCGGTCTCTCTCCCACTCTGCGCGGCCGCCGCCACCTTCCCCCACGCCCTTTGTCTGCTGCCTCCACCAGGAGCACCACCATCAGTCGCGCCGAACACGCCAACATGGCAGCCCCCAGTAGCTGATAAGGAAAAAACAGCAAAACTCCGACATGAAAGCCGCCATGACTCCCGGCTCATCCCAGAAGGACTCTGACTCACCAGCCTCACCTAACCAATCTCAGAGGACACTGGACTCTAGACCAACACCTCTTCCTGCCCCAGGCCCTTCCCTTCCTGCCTTAAGCCTTCCTTTTCCGGACGGGGGTGGGGGGGCAGGCACCCTTTAAATTCTGTATGCCGGGGCTCCAGCGCCATTTTCTGCCCACTCAAGCCTGGTGACTGGGGGGAGGGTGGCCCGGGAGCATTCCTCCCAGAATAAAGCCTGTTCGGTCCTGTTTTACTTCCATCTGGTCGTTTGGCTTTACAATACCTGATTAGCATATTATAGTTGTATTATATAGTCTCATATCTCCTATTTTTACATGTTCTATTTTTCTTAATTTTTATGTTTCCCTGTTTGTTGTACTTCATTTTCTTCCTACTTACTAGTTTCCCCAAATCTCTTTCTCTTTTTTCTACTACTAGCCAACTTATTTTGGATTCCTCTTTCATGCTTTCTGGGATCTAAGAACTCTATATCTTCACTTCCTACCTCCCTAACATCACATCCTACGCCCCAGCCCTGGTTCTCCTAGTCCACCAGCAGAAACTGTAGACC
>PVHX01027201.1:0-19843 GCA_004024805.1 Geosciurus inauris | reverse complement strand
GATGGGCTTGAAGGTGTGAACTCCGGCCAAAGCTCTTCCCACACTCTTCACATTTGAAAGGTTTTTCTCCACTATGGACTCTCTGATGGGCCAACAGATTGGAGGCCTGCCTAAAGACCTTCCCACATTCCTCACAATTATATGGTTTTTCTCCTGTGTGGATTCTACAATGAATTTTAAGATCTGCTCTTCGACTGAACCCCTTTCCACATTCCTCACATTTATATGGTTTCTCACCAGTGTGGACCAGCTGATGAATCTGAAGTCGTGAACTCTGATTGAAGCCCTGCCCACACTCTTCACACTTATAAGGCTTCTCTACACTGTGGGCCTTCTGATGGATCTGAAGATAGGAACTCTGACTGAAGCCCTTCCCACATATCTCACATTTATAGGGCTTCTCTCCTGTGTGGACCACTAGATGAACTTGATAGTGGGAGTTCCTCCTGAAGCCCTTCCCACACTCCTCACATTTGTATGGTTTCTCTCCAGTATGGACCCTCAGATGAGCTTGAAGGTTTGAACTCAGAGTAAAGCCCTTACCACACACAGTACATATGTATGATTTTTCTCCAGTGTGGACTCCCTGATGGGCCTGAAGACTTGAAGGGCGACTAAAACCTTTACCACATTCCTCACACTTATAGGGTTTTTCTCCTGTGTGGACTCTCTGATGAATGTAAAGATTTGAGCTACAAATAAAGCCCTTTCCACATTCCTCACATTTGTATGGTTTCTCTCCTGTATGTACTCTCTGATGGGACTGAAGATGTGAGTTCCGACTGAAACTCTTACCACAAGCATCACATCTGAATGGTTTCTCCCCAGTATGGAGTCTTTGATGATCTTGAAGATGAGAGGCCTGACTAAAGGCCCTCCCACACTCCTCACAATTATAAGGTTTCTCTCCAGTATGTACTTTCCAATGAACATTAAGTGCTGATCTACGACTAAAAGCTTTCCCACACTGCTCACATTTGTATAGTTTTACTCTTGTGTGGACTTTTTGATGGGTTTGCAGATGTGAACTCTGACTGAATTCCTTACCACACTCATTACACTTATGTTTTCCTTCCATACAAACTCTCAGATGAACACAAAGAACTGAGCTGTCATGGAAACCTTTTCCACACTCAATACATGTCTGAGACTTCTCTCCTGAGTGTAACTGCTGCTGAGGATCAAAGCTGGAGAGATCATTAAAGGCTGTTTTATACTCATTACACTTGTAAGGTTTCTGTTCTGGGTGAGTCATTCTGTGCTTACAAAGTGTTGAAATTTTTAGGCTATCTTTTCCATATTCATTGAGGCTGTAAGATATTTCACTTTCGTCTACTCTAAGATCATCATGGTGATGTGAAATCCAACTCATAGGGTCAATACCCTGTTTGTACTGACAGAGTTTATTTTTCATGGAAATCTGTTGGTATCTACTCTGATAATTCTGTGATTCAATCATGAAAGCTTTCCTCCAAGAATCCTGGGTTCTCAAAGTTGGAAACTCTGGGTCTTCAGTATGACTGGGACCATCGGCTTTATGATTCTGCATAGAGTTCTCATCTTCAGAAATTTGAACAGGTTGTCCTGTCCCAACCAGGCAAGGAGAATAACACTGCTTGTAGACCTGAGTATTATTTATTATGGTTCCATGACACCTGGTTAAGTCATTTGCAATTTGTTGCCAGATTTGCCAGCAGGAAAGTTCTTTATGGGATTCTCTGTCTTCAACAGTCCTTAACTCACTTTGATTGTTCTCTCCTATAAAAACAGAATTCAGAGGCACAAACAAGTAAAAGCTTTATTCAATGATTCACTTAAGAAAAGTAAGAGACTTTAACAAAATTCAGGATGGTTTAGCTCAGTTTTTCACCATATATGAAGGCTTTTGGTTTACATACTGGCAAAAACCAAGCAATGGTCCATTAAGTTCCCAACTACTAAGCATTACTGAAACTCATTTAAGAACACAATTACTGACATACTATCTAAATCTTTTTCCTATTACAAAACAGTATCAATAAGGACAAACATGGAGCTCCAGAGTTTGACTGAATTCTCACTATGTGAGATGTCTACTAAAGTTGTATAAATCTGAACACACATAAAATGTTTGTTAGAGTTAACAATGGAGGATCCATTTCTTATTTGTCTGTGGACTTTGAAAGAAGCAAAGGAAATGGAGCTGAGCAAATCTTTCAAACGAGAGGCTAATTCACAGCTTGTTATCTTCTGAGACTTCTTCTCTGATAAAAGGGATATAGAATTTTATTTCCTTCTGTGGGCAAATGTCTCAGAAATGGACATAAGAATTATCATTTTAAAAATCCCTTCATAAGTACACATGCTCTGTTACAATTGCACAAATAAAGTCACTGCAAAAGCATGTTGTTCAGTTTGATTTATAACTATAATACTACAGTAAGTTCCTAAGGTATGGACTGACTTGTACAGGTAGGCAAAAACACACACCCATAAAAAATTGGAATCAGGTTAGGAATTAATGTGAAAATGAAATAATATTTTTGCAAAATCCCTTATTTGCCCTGATTTGTTCACTTCCTATTAACTATCTCCATAAAAAACAGATTTCCAGATCCAGTAACCTATTCATTTATTCAACTAATACTTAGAGTCCCTGCCATATAACAGGACTATTCTAAGCACCAAGAAGACAGAAATAAATGAAAGAGACAAAACTATTCCTTTCTTCTCCACTTATACTCCAATGAGAAGGCATAGGTGATTAAAAAAAAAAGTGAAATACATATGTGAGGCAATGATCGGTGCTTAGACACAAAATGAGGCAGGGCACAGATCATAAAGAGAGAATTATATTTTTAGTATGGTGGTGAGAGAAAGCCTCTCTTATGATATTAAAACTCAGCAGAGGGGCTAGGAATGTAGCTCAGAGGTGAAGTGATTGCCTAGCATGCACAAAGCCCTGTGTTCAATACCCAGCACCAGAAAACAAACAGTCACAACAATAACAACAAAACTGAGCAGAGACCTGGATAAAGGAAAAAGGGGCTAGAATGATTATAGGTGAACAAGTATTCAGACAGAGAAAAGAACATATAAATGTATCTGAGGCAAAAGCATCTTTGGCAGGTCTGAGAAACTACAGGGAAGAAAATGCATTTAGCAAAGACTGAGTAAGAGGTAGATGACAGGAAATGAGGTCAGAAAGACAGTGCAAGGTAAAAAGCAGGAACTTGTAGGACTCTATCAGTCACTTTCAATGGTTTTACTCCAAGTAAAATAAACCACAAGAGAATCTGAGCAGAGGAGTATCCCACACTCTAACGTAAAGTTGTAAAGGATCACGCTGACTGCCATGTCAGAGAACAGACTGTAGGAAAAGAAGAATGGGAGCGGGTAACCAGTACCACGGTTGCTGCGCTAATCCAGGAAAGAGATGAACAGTTAACTATAAAGACTCAAAACTGCTTGGTCCTTACCTAAATTTGTCTCTCTTTGGGTTGCTGTCTTCATCATCCAAAGCTTTTCTTCTCTTTCTGTATATGATATATCTCGTTTGAAGAGCTGATGCTCTGTGAACAGGCAAAGTCATAAGTTTAAAAAGACACGGTAGAGCTAAAATTTACTAGAAACAGTTACAAGTGTACATTAAAGACACTGAAAATAGTGTTTATCAAACTTTTTTTAAAAATCACCACCCATTACAAAAATATCATTTATTTCATGAACCAAACAGGTGTGCATAAATATGTATTACAAAAAGTCTGAATGATCTATTTCTTTCTTTCCTTTTTTTTTTTTTTTTTTTTTTGGTACTGGAGATTGAACTCAGGGGTAGTCAACCACTGAGCCACATCCCCAGCCCTATTTTGTGTTTTATGTAGAGATAGGGTCTCACTGAGTTGCTTAGCACCTCACCGTTGCTGAGGCTGGCTTTGAACTTGTGATCCTCCTGTCTCAGCCTCTCAAAGTGCTGGGATTACAGGTGTGTACCACTACACCTAGCTCTTCTTTTTTGAAGATACTAGAGATCGAACCCAGGGCTTCATGCATGGTAGGCAAGCACTCTACCACCATGCTACATTCCCAGCCCTCTTTTAAGCTTTGAGACAGGGTGATGTTAAGTTGCTGACACTGGCCTCCAATTCACAATCCTCCTCCCTTAGCTTCTGGGTAGCTGGGATTACAAGCATGCACCACCATGTCCCACTGAATGATTTATCTAATGTCTGTTTTTGTTAAATTTCTTCCTACTCTTTTTTTTTTAAATATCTTTTTTAGTTGTAGATGGACACAATATATTTTATTTACTTATTTTTATGTGGTGCTGAGGATCGAACCCAGTGCCCCACACATGCGAGGGAAGTGCTCTTGCCACTGAGCCACAATCCCAGCCCCCCTACTGACTCTTATACCATTCATGCAGTTGGCCAGTTTTTGCTGGAATGTGTACCATTTTTCCTAAGGAGCACTGATATTTTCCACCCTCTTTTATTTAATTAAAAATTGCTGATAGGATTCAATAAATTGTTGTTAAAATTCACCAATGAGACCGGAACAAAATTTGAAAAAGTATAGGCAAGGAATAGTAATATACTGTCCATAACAAAATACACATAAAAAAACTTAAATACTCTGTTAAGGAAGATCAGAAACATTCTGCTTCTGTATCCTACAGGAATTAGGAAAGTCTGGGAACAATTTCAAGAGCCCCAAAGCATTAAAACTCCAAGGTCACAAAGCTATTTGAGAGAGAGGCCTCACCCACTGACACCAGGTTCCTGAAGTTCTCCACCATCACATCTTGGTACAGCTTCTTCTGAGCAGGGTCCAGCAGTCCCAGCTCTTCCTCAGTAAAGGCCACAGCAACATCCTTGAAAGTCACAGCTTCCTACAACACACACACATGACCTCCATCTTACAGTGTCCACTGGAAGAGAGACAGCACTGAGAAGGTAGAAAGAATGGGTGGGAGGTTTCACTGGAGGTTTCTGAGCCATATGTAGGTTTCCCAGCCCCTTTCCTTCTATCTCATTGATGCCATACACTGATTTTCCTCAGCCTTATCAAAAATGGTGCTATGAAAAAGAAACCCGTTGCTCTCAGTGAATATTATAATAAGTAAAATCCCTAGAAATCTGATGTCTGCATAGATTTTACATTTCAATTAATATTTTCAATTTCCCCAGTATTCTTTACCAATTAGATTCCAACAGTGCCTGATAGCACCTGCCTTCCCACTGAGGTCAAAGCTAGATGGCTTGGTAGTGTTATAGGTTGAAATAAACCAAAAGGGAAGATCAAATCTCTAAAGCAAAGACTCACTGTTTCTCCCTGTCTCCATCTTTTACTAGAACCCCAAACCTTCACTCTAGATCTTTGGTATTCCACGTGAATACTTTTCACAGCCACTTTTCTTTATGTTTAAACAGAAGAGGAAACCCAGTACCTCTCCATACAGTTGCTCTGAGGCATAAATGCAGTGATAGAGCATAAATGCCTGGCAAGTTCTCCAGGACCACTAGACTTTTTACATTAATGACACATATTACCTTAACAAAATTAATTAATTAATTAATTAAATTTAATTAAAAAGCCAAGGCATAGTAGAGCACATCCCAGTAACTCAAGAGACTGAGGCAGGAGGATCCAAATTTAAAGCTAGTCTCAGAAACTTAGCAAGACCCTGTCTTCAAAATAACAAATAAAAAAAAGAACTGGAGATGTAGCTCTGTGATTAAGCATTCTTGGGTTCAATCCCTACTTACAAATTCACAGAGGAAAAAAAAAGATCAGTAAGTGAAATACACATAGGTATGACTTAGGCATGGGAAAGAATCTAGATCTTGTGATAAAAAAATGTTGAACAATATTTTTCTGTGTGAAGCAGTAGTTAAATCTGATGTGTTGGGCTGTATTTGAATATTCTACCAAAAACATCTAAGGTACCACATGTAAGACATATCTTTTCAATTCTGAATACTTAGTATATTAAGACTCTAAAAAAATGCAGTATTTTTCAAAACTGACTTTTTTAGAAAAAGCTAAATGTAAGAACTTGTAGTGTTTTTAAAACAGTGGAAACCCTGACTAAAATAAATGTCTACAGAGAGAATAGTTTAATTTTGAGAGCCATCTGTGGGTTGTGTGGACTGTTGCACATTGCAGCCTAATGAATAGGAGAAACTGGTGTCTGGGAACTTCCAGGGGACATTTCCTCTGTGTAAGCCTGCCCAGACACATTGTGAGCCCTATTCAGCTCTGTCAGGTCCCACACAGCACTGGAGATGGGGTGACCTGCTGTAGCTGCATAGCCCCTCTGAGACGGGTGTGACTTGCCAAGATGCCAATCAACCTGCTAACTGCAAGACATCAGGAAGCAAGACTTGGCCCTTGACACCTTATTCCTACCTTTGATGTACCCCCTCAAATAAATCATGGGAGCCATTTTCTAGTTGTCTAGCTCCAGCTGCTGTGTGGACTGGACCTATCAGGGATCCATCTTTGAAACTATTCTTTCTGACTATTTGTCTTTTGTTCTTCACTGATTATTCTAGACTTTAATTTCTTAGGAGGCTTATCCCTCCAAGCAGGCAAGAATTCCCTGGCAAGGCGCTGGACCCCGTAATAGTTTAAGGATTGGGTATATAAATTTGATGGAAATTTAATACAGGAATTAAAAATGAATTTGTATAACAATAAATGAAAAAAAAACCATGATGTATCTAGGGATTTGGGGATATAACTCAGTGACAGAGAGTTTGCCTGTCATACACAAGGTTCTGGGTTTGGCTCTAGCAAAGAAAAAGAATACATAATATTAAGTAAAATTGTATCTATGGTATGAACAGAAACATATAACTATATGCATACCTGTCTGTAAATCTATATACTTTTATTTGTAAAGTCAAACAATGAAATAAAATAAGAACTAATACCAACCAACTAAACTTAAAAGGGACAAAACAAACACCTGGTACATTCTACAGGTCCTCATGCCTTGACTTGCCTTGAAACACTTCCAATCTCTGAGCACTTTTTAAAGTGGCATGAAAAGTGAGCGAGAAAGGCAAGCTCTACTCACCTTAAATGTGCTCATCTTTAATTCTTCTTTCCAGGGAGTGCAGAATCCTAAGAAGAAGTAGTAGGAAAAGAAAGAAATCAATGGAAACTGAGAAAGTATGTCGCTAACCCATGTGGCTGCTCCTTGTGAATTAGCAAAGGTACTTGGCTCCTAGTGGCTTATGAGAACACAACGTGACACTAGGTATCTCCTTTACCCCTTTTGGGAGCCATTCACAGCGTGTACCCGACCACACACAGTCGTCTCATCACCGGCCTGCCCGTACAGTACAAAGTGCTACTCTGAGTATGGTATAAATTGAGACAATAAAACTGATGTGTGTGGACTGAAATCCCGGCATGGCTATTCTCTCACTAGAACTACCACGCTGGGGAAATTATGAACATCTCTTCACTTCAGTTCTGTTATCTCCAAGAGGGAGTAATAACAGTGTCAGCCCCATAGGACAAGTGCAAGCTAGAGAGCTCTTGGGACACAGAATTTCTTTCTTGGGAACTGCAATAACTAGGTTATAATCTACAGTTTGAAATTATCCTTTTAAATGTGATTTCTATCCCAGCACTTTGGGAGGCTGAGACAGGAGAATCGCCAGTTCAAAGCCAGCCTCAGCAATGGCAAGGCACAAAGCAACTCAGTGAGACCCTGTCTCTACATAAAACACAAAATAGGGCTGGGGATGTGGTTCAGTGGTTGAGTGCCCCTGAGTTCAATCCCCAGAACCCCCCCCCAATGTGATTTCTAGTGGTGCATGCCTAAGACCGCAGCAACTTGGGAGGCTAAGGCAGAATGATCACAAGTTTGAGCCTAGCCTTGGCAACTCAGCAATACCCTATCTCAAAAAATAAAAAGGGTTAGGGATGTGGCTCAGTGGTAGAGTGTTCCTGGGTTCAATCCCCAGTAAAACACACACACAAACACACACACACACAATTTCTACCAATGACAGAATATTTCAAAAGACATAAAGTTCGTAGGCTGTTGCTCTTTGATGTGAAAATCTCTTAAAATTTCTAAAAAATCTTTGGTTGTCTTTAATAATTTGTTACCTCAACAATAATATTTATTTTATTTAACTTATTTTTGCTGTGTTGAGGACTGTACCCAAGGTTTCATGAATGTTAAGCAAATATTTTACCACTAAGGTATATGCCCAGCCCAACAATAGTATTTAAAATGACACAGACAACTTTAAAAGGTATACAAATCTGTGATGTTTCCTTTCGGTTTTGTGGTGCCAGGGACTGAACCCAGGACACTGCACATGCTCTATTCCTGAACTACCTTCCCAGCCTTTGCTGTTTCTTTTTAAGTGGGAAGTACCCTTTCAGCACATATGCATAAAGAAACTGATAAAATTTAGATATTGAAAAAAAATGTGATAGTCTACACAATGTGATAGTCAATTTAAATGAGAAAGACAGAAATCTGAGTTCATATTGTTATAAATAATGTGTAACAAATAAATAGGTGGGAAAAGCCTTTATGTTTAAAAAGAAGAGGAAACCCAGTACCTCTTCATACTGGAGCCTTTCTATAACACACAAACACAGGGCTGGGGAGATAGCTCATTTGGTAGAGTGCTTGCCTTTCATGCACAAGGCCCTGGGTTCAAACCCCAGCATGCCCTGCCCCCTCCCAAAAAGAACCACATACACTAATACACTTAAAATGAAAGATAACTAGAAAATAATTGATGAATGCTAAAAGTTGGTAGAAGTTTATGAGGAAAAAGATAGCTACATAATCTCAAAGTATTAAATGAAGAAAAGGATAACCTGACCAATCCCTTAGTCAAAAGAACAAAGCTGAGACCACCACTGGGTGAACCCACAGTGACCTCTGACTAACATGAGGCACTGAGAAGGAAGCCTGCTCACTTCTGTTGCACCTCTGCTGACAATGCGCAGCCTGATTATCATGAACACATACCAAATAAACCAAAAAAAAAAGTGGGGACATTCCACAAAATAATTTGCCAACACTTTACAAAAACATCAAAAGCAAAAAAGAAGAAGTTTGAGGAATAATTCTGGATTAAAGTAACTAATGAAACAAAAACTAAGTGCAATGCATACAACTGGGCTAGCCTCTGACCTGGGGGTCAAGTGTTCCCAAAGACTCTGAGAGTAACAACTTTATTAAGAAAGTTGAATGAATTTAAATATGAACTGTGGGTTGGATAATAGTATGCTATCAATGTAATTAATTTCATTTTAATCACTGTCTCTAGATTGTTCTCAAGTGCCTGGGCCAAAAAAAATGTGTATATATAAGTATACACACACATATGTATACGCACGTATACACAAAGCTGTGGAAAAGAAAAAAAGCTCTAATAGCTAATAGTGGCAAGAGCCAATACTTCATGTTTTCAGCTAATCAAAAAGAATGAGGCAAAGCCATTCAGTGATTGTGATGGACAAGAAAAAAGAAGACACTCTAACACAGAGGCACATTCTACAGTAACAAAAATAACCGAATAACTGTCTCTTCTGGCTAATGAGTGACCACTTCATTACCAGTGAAAACTCCAGTCTGTTTTGTTTCTGAAACCTCCTAGGTAAAAATGATTATAATACTTGGTCATCAGATTACTTCTGCTCAGAGCATCACTCCAGAGCAAACTCACTGCCTACACTTCTCCCCATCTCAGCTTATACAGGTCAAAACCCTACAACCAGCTCCTCCTAACTGCCTCTTACAAGACACCCCAGGCCTGATTACTACAGTGTGTGAGTTCCCTTGGTGCAGCAAGCTAAAATAAAATTAAATGCATTTGGTGGGGCTGGGTTTGTAGCTCAGTGGTAGAGCGCTTGCCTCGCATGCATGAGGCACTGGGTTTGATCCTCAGCACCACATAAAAATAAATAAATAAAGATAGTGCATCCATCTACAACTAAAAAAATATTTTTAAAAAATGCATTTGGTTACAGATATGTTCTTGGTGTTATTTGGCTGATGGTTACCAACAGAAAAAATAGGCAAAATGCAAACAACTGATGAATCTCAGTTGAGTATGAGATTTCTGAAACTTTTCTGAAAGTTTAAAATTTATATAAAAAAATTTAAAAACTAATGAAATCAGGAAGTTGTCCTAGTAATAACAACAGTGGTAATAATAGTAAGGATGACAATGATCACCACAAAAGAGTATCAAGCATTAATTGACAGTAACTAGTGGTCAATCTTGCCACTTTAAATTTTTTTTTTTTTTTTTTTAGTTGTAGATGGACACACAGTGCCTTTATTTTTTAATGTGGTGCTGAGAATCACACCCAGTACCTCACCTGTGCAATGCAAATGCTCAACCACTGAGCAACAGTTCTCTGGTACAAAAGAGAACAATGACTCCATTCCCCCAAATTTTTCCTTAGAAAAATTTATCTTCACACTTCTAATTCTCTCCATTTCAATTCTAGACTTGCTAGCTGCCTTCTGCTCATGCCAGGATTTTTCAGACTCGACAACTGGCAACATTTAGTGAACAAAATCATTGGACTGAGTAGGATGCTTGTGTGGCCAGCTCCTTTTATCTGTGACGTTTAGGAAGATTAACTGCCTAGGCCTGAGTGTTCAAGTAGGTCCCTTTCCTGACCTTCTCAAACTTAAGACTGTGTAGGAATCACCTTGGGATTTTGTTGAAACACAGATTCCTGGGTACCATATACAGAAATTCTAAAGTAGAAGATCTTAGGTGAGACTTAAGGCTGGGTATTTCTACCTATGTGATCCTAATACTGCTGGATTGTGGACTCATTTCTTCTTCCTCCTTTTCTTGCCATAGTAGGGATAGAACTCAGGAGTGCTTCCTACCACTGAGCTACTTCCCCAGCCTTTTTAAAATTTATTTTGAGACGAGGTCTAAGTTTCAGAGGCTGGTCTTGAGCTTGTGATCTTCATGCCTCAGCCTCCAGAACAGCTGGCATAATAAGTGAGTGCAACCATGCCTAATGGACCCCAGTTTCAAAAGCACTGCAGTGACTATTAGTGTCCCCCCAAACGGCCTCTACGAGACAGAAACATATACAATGGTGACAAAAAGGCACTAAACTGTTAATATTTTTTATATTTACATGCTATGGTTATGAAAATTAAATTTTTTCATATATTTGTGTTTTCCATGATTAAAGGTTATTTCTCTAACATAAACATTATTTGAAATAAAATGAAACTCACATCTTGCTCTCAAGAACCCCTCAAGTCTCAGCCTATTTTCACACAATAGCAGCCAGATTCCTGACTCAGGAGAACGTACCAGAGATGATGAACTCAGGTCTGGATTCAGGTTGCCCAGGATCCAAAGCTATTGCTGCCACTTACTAGCTATGGACCATGAGCAAACAGGTTATGTTCCCTGTTTCTCTCTCCTCATCTTCACAGTAGGAAAAATAGCGGTACAACTTCCTAAAGCATTCTGAAGGGCTTCATTTGTAGAAAGCCCTTAGAATGGAACTTAGCAACTTATGCTTTAAACTGTAACACATTCTCAGATTCATGTGACATTCGTCGAATGATAAGTCTTACTCACATGGGGCTCTGCGGCCTCCTCTGTGCAGTGCTTTTTGACAAGTCAGGAATGGGGAAGAAAAGGGGGCTGTGAAATACCAGGGTTGCGTCTCCACCTCCAGTTAGTCACAGTGACATCTCCCAGAACCAGCTAGAAGCAACACTCTCGTTCCTAAAAAGGTCAATGTCTTAGGGGTAATCCAGTTGCTTCCTGACCTCACGGACGCTCAATGGAAACATGCGCTTCTCGGGAAAATATTAGTAGTAGCGAAATCCATACCAGGCAGCTTTAGATCTTTTGCAGTATTCCACGTTTTTCTCAAAATATTCCATTACATGAAGGTGTAATTTGTATTTTCCTTTTGGAGAACAACGAACAAAAGCACAGAGGGATTCACCAGGCGGCCGAGGTGGTACCGTTGGAAGCTGCAGGGCTGGCTCCTGCGCGGGCGAGTCGGGTCGGAGGTGCGAGCACCCCGGGACACCCTCAAACTCCCCAAGCGCGACCCAGGACCGCCGGGACCGGTACGCCCCCAATTCAAGGAAGCTCCGCCTTAGCGCAAAACGCCCTCCTCAGACGAAAGACTGTTAACTGTTGGTCCCAAGTACATTTGGGGGAAATTCGAAAGGTTCCTGGGGAGCTGATCAAAAACACTATAGTCCGGGAAAAGATGGCTGCTACACCGTCCTCCTGGAGCGGAAGTGCCTACTACCCAAAGCTCCGGGACCACACTGCCCTGCCCAGAACCCCCAGAACTGCCTTCCTCCACTGGTAAGAGCCCGCAAGCACAGGAGTTCCGGGACTACGTTTCCCAGGATTCCGCGGGGGGAGAGGGACCATTTACAGAACCGGTTTAGTATAACGGAAGTATGTGAGGTGCATAAAGCTCGGACTACATGTCCCAGAATTCTAGAGGAAAACCAGCCATAGTACCAGTCCTGGACTACATTTCCCGACAGACAAAGTCTAGTGCCCTGGTGCGGAAGTATTCAACTACCCTGCCCTCCTGGTTTTCCCTTCCCAAAATCCCTGAGGTTTTGGGCAAAAGTCTGTTCGTTGTTCTGTGTATGCCTTAGAAGATTCTAGATTCTGGAAACTTTAAGACTAAGAAACGGAATACACTTTAGATATTGCTGTGGTATCAGTACGGTGTCACCCTCGCCCCCCAAATTCATGTGTTGGGGTCTTAAACCATAAGATAATGGTATTAGGAGGACCTTTGGGGGTGATTACATCATGAGAGCTCTTCCTCATGAATTGGATTGGTGCTTTCGCTAAAACGTACGGAAGGAGCTCATTTGCTTCTTCAGTTACATGAGGATATTACTAGAAGGAACTAACTATGAGCCAGAAGTGAGCCCTCACAGAAACACGGAATCCAAGGCACCTTGAATTTGGACTTCCTAGCCTCCAGAACCGTGAGAAATAAATATGTTTTTGATAAGCTAGCGAGTTTATGGTGTTGTATAAGATCCAGAATGGACTATACATATACAGACATGTTCAAGGGGTCATTTTCAAGGAATATGAGTGCATTTCCTTTGGTAACCCACAAAGACCTCCACAGGAGTATGGGCAAAAGGGAATTGGGTCTTCTCTAGTAGAAACTGATAACAAAATATCAAATCCATGAAATTGCATTAAGGTGGGTGTGCTTTGTTAGCATATTCTGGCCCTTGCAAAAGTAAATAAAAATCTTCTCTCAAGAAAGATACTATCCTAGGTTTCAAATGATTTCTATAATTTAAATTTTTCTTATATTAACACTTGAACAAATGAACTTTAAGAAAAAAATACCTAACATACAGGAACACTTTATAATGATAAAAGGCTCAAGTTACCATAAAATGTTAATGTTTTATAAAGCAAAAATCCACAGAAACACAAAAATCAGATATACAGAGGAAAACATTGAGCTTTATTTTTTAAAATATTTTTTTAGTTGTAGATGGACACAATATCTTTATTTATTTATTTTTATGTGGTGCTGAAGATCAAACCCAGTGTCTCGTGCATGAGAAGCAAGTGCTCTACCACTGAGCTACAATCCCAGCCCCCCAAAAACGTTGAGCTTTAAATGGGTATATTAAAATAGAAGGGAAACTGACAATTAGGGGGAAATATCCGTCTCAGGAAGCTCATAAAGGAATAACAAAACCAAAAAAGAAGATGGTTGGGCTGGAGTTGTGGCTCAGTGGTAGAGCGCTTGCCTAGCATGCGTGAGGCACTGGGTTCGATTCTCAGCACCATATATAAATAAATAAAATAAATACCCATCAACAACTAAAAAATATTTAAAAAAACAAAAACAAAAAACAAAAAACAAAAAAGAAGATGGCAAAATTCTTAAGAGTAGATCGATAAATTGCAAAACAAACAAAAGGAAGTGTACCCCCCAACACACACACACACACACACACACACAAACACACACCAAAAAAATTAACCTATTGAGAAAACCATTAAATTGACAAAAGTAGTGAGAATGACATTAAGACATTATACAGGATCTTGTACCGCTAAACTTAGCAAATTCAATTATCAGAAGTTACATGTACATCATTTGGATTTTCTTTTTCTTTTTTAAATATTTTTGATACTGAGCCAGGCGCGGTGGCGCAAGCCTGTAATCCCAGCACTTAGGGAGGCTGGGACAGGAGAATCGCGAGTTCAAAGCCAGCCTCAGCAACAGCGAGGCGCTAAGCAACTCAGTGAGACCCTGTCTCTACATAAAGCACAAAATAGGGCTGGGGATGTGGCTCAGTGGTTGAGTGCCCCTGAGTTCAATCCCTGGCACCAAAAAAAAAAAAAAAATTTTTTTTTTTTGATACTGAGGATTGAACTCAAGGGTACTTAACCACCTCCCCAGCCCTTTTTATTTTTATTATTAAAAAAAGAAGTTGTTGATGGACTTTTATTTTATTTACTAATTAACCTGTGGTGCTGAGAATTGAACCCAGTGCCTCACACATACCAGGCAAGAACTCTACCACTGAGCCAAAACCCCAGCACCCCCAACCCTTTTAAAAATATCTACAGATGGGGTCTTGCTAACTAGCTTAGGGTTTTACTAAGTTACTGAGCCTGGCTTTGAACTCACAATCCTCCTGCCTCAGCCTCCTGAGCCACTGGGATTACAGGTGGATTTTCTATACATTTTTGGAAATGACTGTTTTATTTCTTCCTTTCCAATTTATACACCTTCTATCTACTTGCATTCCTTCTTGCACTCAAGAAGTTTGTTTATATGGTCTATCCCATTACCAATAATTATTCTTGTATAAATATTTTAAAGAAAATTTTGGTTGTTATTTGCACATAAGCACTTTATTATTCATCTCTTTCTGATAAGAACCTTTTTTAAAAGTCTGATCACATGAAGCAGTTATCCATTTAAGAAAAGTAAAAGTATTTATTAATAATTTATACCCAAATCCTGTTTAAAATTCCTGAAATGAAGAAATTTAGGACAGATTTTTTAAAAAAAATCAAATCTAAAAAAAGATCAACAAGTATGGTGTATTGGTTCTAACTATTAAATGTTAATAGTTATATAATAGTGCTCTCTTTTTATTATGTCACAACTCACAGAAAATTACTTTTTATCTACATGTCATAGTTCTGATTTGGCTGATTACATCTGCAATATTTAAAACTATAAGCTAATAAAATAATAATTAGAAGATTTTGGTGTCTTTCAATTTTTTATGTTCCAAGCTCTTGTGAAAAACATCCTCCAAGAACTATGCCTGCCTTAAGGCAAAACATGGAACACAGAACAATTCTTTTTCACTAAATCAGAATCCTGGAGATAATACTATGAAGAAACAATTTAAAATACGTATTCACTTCCTTTTTCCTTTGGCACCCTTCATTTCCTTCACTACTCCATAAGCAATCATTCTATTTCATTTCATGTGCTTCCTTTTGGATATGTTCTTATGAAAAATGTGATGTATTTATTTTAAAATTTATATAAATGACATCATAAAATTCATTCTGGTGATTACTCTCTTCACTTAGGGGTTTTTAAGGTTCATCCATCCATTTATTTATTTTATAAAATTCCATTTTTCTCTACCCACATTTTACCTATCTATACTCCCCATTGCCAATAACAATAAAAGGTCCTTCATACATGTCTGCTATAGACCTATGTGAGAATATCTTTGGAATGCATTGTAAAGAAGTCTAGTTTGATTTGACTACGGCCATCTTGGATAAAACAGCCATTTTGCCTACCAAGTGGCACACATCCTAAACCCTATAGGGTAAAGTCATTTAAGATAGCCAAGCATCTTGTGCCAGCCACTGACACCTGGACTTTTTTAAAAAACTAATGTTGGACATGTTAATATTTCTTAAGAAAGGCTTGGTACATTCAGATTGGATGCAGCCCACCACTGTCTAGCTTAGCCTACAAACCCCTTCCTCCTACCTTGTAGTGCTGGGGATCCTCCTGTCTTGCCACACCCAAGGCATGCTTCAGTTCATATGTCCCTAAAAATTGCAATTTGTGCAATCCTGGACCTGTGTGCTTCTTTTTTTGGTCATTCAACACCTTCCACATTTGGTGGTTGGATCTCATATACTGGGACTGGGTTTTTCCTAAACATATATACCCAAGAGTGAACTGTTTCAGAGTATATGTATATACTTAAATTTAGTAATATTATCCAGATTGACATCTGGAATGGCTAAACAAACTCACATTATCATGAGTTGTGCATGATGTTTTCTGTGTAACCCTGTCCTGGCATTTATGTGGTTGACTTGTCATCCTAAGTTTTGCTAATAAATAAATTTATTGTAACATTTTGTTGTTTCAATTAAATTTCTCTGATTTCTAATAAAGTTGATCAGCATAGAGTCATTTAGCCTGTTTTGTACTTTATGTAAATGGAGTCATACAAGACAGTATTTTTTTGTCTGGATTCTTTCACTTAACACTGTCCATGACATTCATCCAAACTGTTGAGAAGGGATGACTTTGAATTATTTTCATTGATGAATATTATTGTGGTGTGTAAAGATATCATACTCTATTCAATCTATATTTGATGGGTATTGAATAGTTTCCAACTCTTATCATAATTTGTGTTCACATGTACAATCATTGACATTACTTTTGCTATTTTAATCTGATAATCATAAATCCTCCAATTATATGTATGATGTGTTAGTCAGGTTTTCATTGCTATGACAAAAATATGTGACAAAGGACAACTTAAAGGAAGAAAAGTTTATTTTGGGCTCACAGTTTCAGAGGTAGTCCATGATCTGCTGACTCCATTGCTCTGGGCAGAAGGTGAGGTAAAACAACATGGCAGAAAGGCATGGTGGACAGCTGCTCATTTCATGGTGGGCAGGAAGCAGAGAGGGAGGGAAAAGGGGGCACAGAGAAGATGAACCCTTCCAGGGCACTCCCCAGCCACATCCTACCTGCCCTCAGAACATTCTCACATAGACACAGGAGCTTTTGGGTGATACCTCATATATGAAACATAACTATGATTTCTAGATTAAAAAGATATATAATTTGATAAAAAGAATTATCAAATTTCCATGATTTTCCTATTGGTATTTGCTTCACGGATACAGGACAAGAATATGGTATAGCCCTTACCTGAGAAGTTTTGATAAGAGAACACTACGATAATTAGAAGGCAATCATTTCAAAGTCTAGATGAAAATTCAGAGAATAAGGTATATTTTGTCATTGGTAGCTACTTCTGACACATCCCATTTTGTCCCATCATCCTAGATGGAACACCTGTAAACACTTGAGCACAAGATATACTACTTATGGCAATTTTGAAAAAAATTAACTTCATTAAATTAATTAATTGAAAACTTGAGACTTAGCCAGACATAATGGTGCATGCCTATAGTCCCAGCAGCTTTGGAGGCTGAGACAGGAAGATCATGAGTTCACAGCCAGCCTCAGCAACCGTGAGATGTTAAGCAACTCAATGAAACCCTGTCTCTAAATAAAATACAATATAGGGCTGGGAATGTTGCTCAGTGGTTGAGTCCCCCTGAGTTAAATCCTCAGTACCAAAAACAAAACTTGAGACTTCCTAGGTTAAACCCCTACCTTAACACTGGCAGATAAAAAATATTCAATAACCTGTTATTGGCAAGTTAAATAAAGTTTTTTCAGTCAGCACTGTCCAAAAGAATCAAAAAAGACAGTTCAACTTACAATGTATAAAACACTTGGAAAACTAGATAGGCCTCCACATAATAAAAACCCAACTTGACAGAAAAGGCTGTCAAGAAGAGGAGGACAGAAGCCAAATGAAGTAAAATAACACCATATTAATATTTCAGGATGCAGTATCCAGTGGTTTTCTGCATTAACTAATATTCATTTCCATTAATAATTTTATTTTATAGGTTTCCTACTCTGTACACAATTTCCCAAGTATTGAACATGTTCTTCTTTTGATTCACTTAACAAATAAGTATTGAACATATCAACAAGTACTAGGCTATGTTACAGATCTAGCAGCAAAGTTCCTGACCCTGTGGCATGCACAGTCTAGTGGACATCAATTCTGGCATACCCATCACCAAACTTTAAAAGTCCTGGCCAATTTCACATTCCTTCTAAGTCCTCTCTCCTAAGTGACATAGGATACATGTCAAAGTCATGAACTGAGTCTTTACTGCACCATTTGCAAGGGTCTTTATGTAAGATCAAATGACCAAAGAAGGTAAAATAAAACCGCTGAGCAAGTACCAATTGCAAAGCAAAACTGCTGGGACAGGCTTTATTGGGAAGTACACTCCCAGGCAAACTCCCTCTCAATGGGGATGGGAAGAAAATGCACGTGCGTTTGGAAGCACAAAGAATTTATAGGGCTTGGTCAGGAAGGGGAAGGCTTAAGGCTGGAAGAGAAGGGCTTGAGGCAGGAAGAGGAGAGCATCCAGAGTCCTGTACCTCCTGGTATTGGTCAGGGCATCCTGCTGACATCAGAGTTCTTTTTTTTCTAGTTCCTGCTTACAGCCAGCTGCTCCTCTGTGCATGCGGGTCGCTTCCCGCTTCTTTCCCTGCAGCTCACATCTGCTGGGCCATCCACTGCTCTGTTCCCTGCAGCCCGCCGCTCCGTTCTTTGCAGCCTGCTGCTCCATTCCTTGCAGCCCGCATGTGCACGGGCCAATTGCCTCCTCTCACCTTGCAGTCCACATGTGCACAGGCCAATCACCGCCTCCCTCCTTGCAGCCCACACGTGCACAGCCCGCTGGCCGCCTCCCTCCTTGCAGCCCACATGTGCATGGGCCAATTGCCTCCCCTCTCCTTGCAGCCTGCATGTGCACGAGCCAATGGCTGCCTCCCTCCTTGCAGCCTGCAGCCCGCATCTATGCAGGCAAATCGCCTCACCATATCTTGCAGCCCGCGGTAGCGCAGGACCATTGCCTCCTCGCAGCCTGCGTGGGCGCTGCCAATTGCCTCCCCCGGCCCCGCAGCCCACCACCCCAAACTCCCCACAGCCCCAGTCAGCACCAGTTGTCCGACTCAGGCTCCTGAGCAGACCCGACACTTTACATGTGTGAAAATTGTTCAGCTGTTGCTTAAACACTGACTTAAGCAAAACAAGTGTTTTCTGTCTTGTGAATTATGAGAATTTGGTTCATATCTGAGGTTTTTTTCAAAAAAAAAACTTTGGGGGCTAGGGATATACCTCAGTTGGCAGAGTGCTTACCTTGCATGCACAAGGCCCTGGGTTCAATCTCCAGCACCACAAACAAAACAAAACAAAACAAAAAACCCACAAAAAACTATTACTTTGTAGAACTTCTTTCCTCTGACAATTCCCTAATGTTCTTATGGTTCTCATCACTTTCATAAAGTGTATCATTAATATGAATTTTGTGATGACTTATAAGATTTGATCTCCAGCTGAAGCTCTTACCACATTTGTCACACGTGTAAGGTTTCTCCCCTGTGTGAACTCTCTGATGAGACTGCAGCTGCGAAGCCCGACTGAAGACTTTACCACACACATCACACTTGTACGGTTTCTCTCCAGTGTGGACACTCTGGTGGAGCTGCAGACTTGAGGCCTGGCTGAAGTGCTTCCCACACTCCCCACACTTATATGGTTTTTCCCCTGTGTGAACCCTCTGATGCATGTCCAGATTCAAGCTCCACTTGAAGCCCTTCCCACACTCCTCACATTTGTAGGGCTTGTCTCCAGTGTGCACTTTCTGATGGGCTTGAAGGTGTGAACTCCGGCCAAAGCTCTTCCCACACTCTTCACATTTGA
>PVHX01027200.1:0-19721 GCA_004024805.1 Geosciurus inauris | reverse complement strand
TCAAAAAAATAGTGCACCATGATCAAGTGGGGTTCATCCCAGGGATGCAAGGTTGGTTCAACATACGGAAATCAATCAATGTAATACATTACATCAATAGACTTAAAGATAAGAATCATATGATTTTATCAATTGATGCAGAGAAGGCATTTGACAAAATACAACACCCTTTTATGCTCAAAACACTAGAAAAACTTGGAATAGAAGGAACATACCTCAACTTTGTAAAAGCAATCTACGCTAAACCCAAGGCCAACATCATCCTAAATGGAGAAAAATTGCAATCATTCCCTCTGAAAACAGGAACTAGACAGGGATGCCCTCTCTCACCACTGCTATTCCACATAGTCCTTGAAACACTAGCCAGAGCAATTAGACAGACGAAAGAAATTAAAGGGATACGAATCAGAAAAGAGGAACTCAAACTATCATTATTTGCAGACGATATGATTCTATACTTAGAGGATCCAAAAAATTCTACCAGAAAACTTTTAGAATGAATAAATGAATTCAGCAAAGTAGCAGGATATAAAATCAACACCCACAAATCAATTGCATTTCTATACATTAGTGATAAACTCTCTGAAAGAGAAATTAGGAAAACTATCCCATTCACAATAGCCTCAAAAAAAAAAATAAAATATTTGGGAATCAATTTAACTAAAGAGGTAAAAGACCTCTAGAATGCAAACTACAAGACACTGAAGAAAGAAATTGAAGAAGACCTAAGAAGATGGAATAATCTCCCATGCTCCTGGATAGGCAGAATCAATATTGTCAAAATGGTCATACTTCCCAAAGTGATATATAGATTCAATGCAATACCAATTAGAATCCCAATGTCACTCCTTATAGAAATAGAAAAGGCAATCATAAAATTCATTTGGAAGAATAAGAGACCCAGAATAGCCAAAGCAATCCTTAGCAAGAAGAGTGAAGCAGGAGGCATCACAATACCTGACTTCAGATTATACTACAAAGCTATAATAACAAAAACGGCATGGTACTGGCATCAAAATAGACATGTAGACCAATGGTATAGAATAGAAGACACAGAGACGAACCCACTTACATACAGTTACCTTATACTAGATAAAGGAGCTAAACACGTACACTGGAGAAAAGACAGCCTCTTCAACAAATGGTGCTGGGAAAACTGGAAATCCATATGCAGCAAAATAAAACTAAACCCCTATCTCTCACCGTGCACAAAATTCAACTCAAAGTGAATCAAGGACCTGGGAATCAGACCAGAAACCCAACGTCTAA
Organism: Geosciurus inauris; assembly: GCA_004024805.1. Classification (NCBI taxonomy): domain Eukaryota; kingdom Metazoa; phylum Chordata; class Mammalia; order Rodentia; family Sciuridae; genus Geosciurus; species Geosciurus inauris. The sequence goes on along the minus strand of PVHX01027200.1, from coordinate 18,452 downwards.
TAGAAGAAAAAATAGGCCCAAATCTTCATTATGTCGGATTAGGACCATACTTCCTTAACAAGACTCCTATTGCACAAGAAGTAAAATCAAGAATCAACAAATGGGATGGATTCAAACTAAAAAGCTTCTTCTCAGCAAAAGAAATAATCAATGAAGTGAACAGAGAGCCGACATCCTGGGAACAAATCTTTGCCACACACACATCCGATAGAGCACTCATCTCCAAGATATATAAAGAACTCAAAAAACTTAACACCAAAAAAACTAACAACCCAATCAATAAATGGGCCAAAGAGCTGAACACAAACTTCACAGAAGAAGATATACAATCCATCAACAGACATATGAAAAAATGTTCAACATCTTTAGCAATCAGAGAAATGCAAATCAAAACTACGCTAAGATTCCATCTCACGCCAGTCAGAATGGCAATTATCAAGAATATAAACAACAATAAGTGTTGGCGAGGTTGTGGGGAAAAAGGAACGCTCATACATTGCTGGTGGAACTGCAAATTGGTACAACCAATCTGGAAAGCAATATGGAGATTCCTTAGAAAACTTGGAATGGAACTACCATTTGAGCCTGCTATCCCACTTCTAGGTCTATACCCAAAAGACTTAAAATCAGCGTACTACAGTGCTGCAGCCACTTCAATGTTTATAGCAACTCAATCACAATAGCTAAACTGTGGAACCAACCTAGATGCCCTTCGATAGATGACTGGATAAAGAATCTGTGGTATATATACACAATGGAATATTACTCAGCCTTAAAGAAGAATGAAATTATGGCATTTGCAGGTAAATGGATGGAGTTGGAGAATATCATGCTAAGTGAAGTAAGCCAATCTCAGAAAACCAAATGCCGAATGTACTCATTGATAAGTGGATGCTGATCCATAATGTGAGGAAGGACATGGGAACAATGGTGGATCTCTGTGCACAGGGGTGTAAGGGGGAAGGGGGCTTGGGGACAGCAAGGGTGATGGAATATGATGGTCATAATAACCCTAACTTTATGTATGACTGCATATATGTTGGGATTCTATACAACTTACAACTAGAGAATTGATATGTTATCCTGTATCTATGTACAATGAATCAATTTACACAGTTAACATGTAAGCCTAAAAAAAAAAAAAAAAAAAAGAGTAATGGGCTAGCCCTGCATACATTTTTAAAAGTGTTACCCCATAGGAATGACCTACAAAGCAGATAAGAGGAATTTCTGATTTATATCCTAGTAGTTTTTTTAAATATTTTTTTTAGTTGTAGATGGACATAATATCTTTTATTTTTTTAAATTTATTTCTGTGTTGCTGAGGATTGAACCCAGTGCCTCACGCATGCGAGGCAAGCACTGTACCACTGAGCTACAATCTCAGCCCTGTCCTAGTGTTTTAACCATATTATTCTGATCACTCTTACTTTTTATCCTTCTGTAGCTTTTTATTCTGTTAGGTAGCCCCCACATATACTCTTTGAACTCCTCCCCCAGGTTTTGAATCACTATTATTTGTTCTAAGAACAAATCTTACTACTGATAAATCTTTCTTTACCATCGTTACCAGCTTTTCTTCCCTCTCGCATCTCAATTAGTTGGCCTAGCCATTGACCCATTATTTCTCTTTCCTAACTTTCTCCCTCACTACCACTTATAGCTTCATGGTTTCAATAATTCGTTTTATACTAGAGACTATTAATACCTCTGTCATCTCACATTCAGGGTATATAAACCAAACTCATCTGCTTTCCCTCAAGTCAATTGCCACCTCTCCTCTTTCACCAGTATTAATCCTTTATCTTAGCTAACACCTGGAAATTATCTTCTCTTTTCCCTTTATCCAATTTCTATTAAATCATATTTCAAGAAATCTCCTAAATTTGTTCATTACTTTCTACTTTATTTGTCTTCATCCCATTTTGGGCCAACATTACCTCACAAATGGACTTTACCAACAATATATTGAAGTAAGTTAAGGTTTCTCTGTCCTGATCCTCAACCCCTTCTTAGACTATTCCTATTGTAATAATCAATGACATATATGGAAAGGAGAAGTGGATTTGAAATCAGGAGCCCAAGAATAAGTTCCCTGTCTGCCATCCCAAGTATGACGTTAAGCACATTTCTTTCCTCTTTCTAAGCCCAGTAGTTTCCTTATCTGCTAGATGGCAACTGGACTGCCCTTCGTGGGCTCTAAGCTGCCTTGCAACTTTAACAGATCCACTCTTGACACTTCTTTGCTCAAAGAATGACAATAACCTTGTGCTGTCAGAACATAGCAGGTACTCTCAGGTATGCTCTGTCATTTACATCCAGACTGCTTATTTCACTGTATCTCCATTAAGCCTGTCTCTTTTCACTGTAAATATCTGTTCTTTGTACTACTGTTCATCCTTTCTTTCATTTATATTCATTTTACAAACATTTATGAAGTGGCTTCTCAATATACAAGGCATTTTCCTAGTTCCTGAGAATGTTGCCAGACAGAGGAGGGTAGACCCTGAGGATAAGCAGGAAGCAGGTTTATTGGCTGCAGACAGGTTCAGAAGAGGGTCTCTCGCCTCAGTCCATAAATCCCTCTGAACCTTGAGTTTAGGAAGTTTTAGAACTTTATACCCAGTATGTAGGGGAGGGGCTCAGAGGTTCACAATCTGCAGAAGTCCACACAAAAGTAGCTTTTTCTAGAATAGTGGAACCCAGTCCTGGATACACAATCAAGAACACTCCCTGAAAATTAGTGCCCAGGACCAGGAGAGTTCTCCTCCCCTTCCTGCCTGCAGGCTAGCCTGACAGAACCTGTATATTGTCTATTGTAATGCAAACGTCACTGTGAAGACCTTGGGTTACTGTCTTAATGCACTCTGCTGCTGCAAGCGTATACTCCGTGCCTGAAAATTCTTTTGCAGAATTTTTTTGTTTCCTGAGAATCTGAGAACAATTATGGTGAGAGTTTCTGGAGAAACTTAGTTAAGATTTTCTGTGGAGAATGGGTGCCACTTTTTCTTTTCTTTTCTTTCTTTTTTTTCTTTCTTTCTTTTTCTCTTTTTTTGGTACCAGGGATTGAAATCAGGGGTACTCAACCACTGAGCCACATGCCCAGCCCTATTTTGTTTTATGTAGACACAGGGTCTCATTGAGTTGCTTAGCGCCTTGCCATTGCTGAGGCTGGCTTTGAACTCGCCATTCTCCTGTGTCTGCCTCCCAAAGTGCTGGGATTGCGGGCATGCGCCATCGCGCCTGGCAGCTGCGATTCTCCCTTTAATGATGGCACGGGGTATGATTATGCTTGCAGCAGCAGAGATTTTCACAAAGAGTGTATCCAGGCCTGGGTTCCACTGTTCTGGAAAAAGCTGCTTTTGTGTGGACTTCTGCAGATTTGTGAGCCTCTCGGCTGCTTCTCTACACACCGGGTATAAAGTTCTGAAATTTCCTAAACTCGGGGTTCAGAGGGATTGATGGACTGGGGCAAGAGCCCCTCTTCTGAACCTGGATGCAGCCAATAAACCTACTTGCCGCTTACCCTCGGTGTCCATCCTCCGTCTGTCCGGCAACAGGAATAGCAAGGTAAAAAATATAGTCTTTGTCCTCAAATAAACAAACATATAGTGAAGTGTTGTGTTATGCTAAAGAACTTAACACATGGGGCTGGAGTTGTGGTTCAGTGGTATAGCACTTGCCTAGCATGTGTGAGGCACTGGGTTCGATTCTCAGTACCGCATATAAATAAACTAAAAAATATTAAAAACAAAACCTTAACACATCCCAACTATGTTGGGGGCAGAAAGTAACATCACTTAACAAAGATGGAGTCTGCGGGAAGTCTTCAGAAAGGATACACTTATTCTACATCCTCTTAAAAGATAAAAGTAATGAAAGAGAATAAAGTGTGTGCTATTGGTACCCTGCGAGGAAGATTGGGGAGGGGAGATCTTTTGAGAACAGAGAACACTGGCGAATTCTGGAGAGTAGGGGTCAAATGGCAAACTGCAAAGGTAGACATGATGAATACTCTTGAATGTCACCCTGAGTTTGGGTTTTATTCGAGGAAGGGTGAAATATTGGCTGCACCTTGATTCAGACAATTCCTTTTCTGTTCTGTTACTGGGACAAAGTGGTTATTGGGCCCGTCAACAGTCAAATCTGATGGTCCAGTAGTGGGAAATGGTGACCTAACAAAAATTGTTCTCCCTGCTGCCTATAAAACAGATGCCTCACGGCCAGTTCAGTCAACTGATCTCCATTCGGAGACTGCTTAGTGGGCAACGTCAACCTCTGGCTCCCACGTCACAATGAACCCGACCCGCGCCAGGCCACAGAAGGGGGCGCTTCCGGCAACCTCGCGATACTTCCCGCGAGCCGCGAGCAGACCCGGAGCATTTAGTTGCCCGGCAACTGCGCCGAGGCTGCGGAGGAGCCCCTGGCCGGCGAAACTTACCAAGCCAGAGGTACTGACCAGACTCGTCCAGCGAGCGGTGAGGTGACCTCCGAGAAGAAGCGTGGAGACAGAGGAAACCCTAGAGCCCCGTTTCACAACCTTACCTGCCAGTAAGATTGTCTGGGACGATTGTTAAAATGCAGATCCCTGGGCCCTGTCTCTAGACATCTAGAATTTCCAGAAAAACGCGAAGTCTGGTTTTTGGTGTTTGTTGTTTTGGTTTTTTTTGGTACCGGGGATTGAACTCAGGGGCACTCGACCACTGAGCCACATCCCCAACTCTATTTTGTATTTATGTAGAAACAGGGTCTCACTGAGTTGCTTGGCGCCTTGCCCTTGCTGAGGCGAAGTCTGTATTTTTAACAAATGAGTAGGATCAGGCGGGATTGGGAAACAGCTCCAGAGGAAGAGGGCGGTGGAAGCGGGGGCCGCCCGGCTGAGCGAGCGGTATCGCGGGTGCGTCTGAGTTCCAAAGGGTTTTGAAAGCTTGAGGGCTGAGGCCACTGAGCCTCGGACTCGCTAAGTAGAAATGTAGGTGGAAAACGCGAAGAACCAGTCCATCTTGTCTGGCCTGTGGAAGTCCCGGGAGATGAAAGTGGAGAGGTCCATTTAATAACTCCCAGAGCGCCTGTAAATAACGCAGTTGTGGGGCTGGGATTATGGCGCAGTGGTAGCATGCTCGCCTAGCACGCATAAGGCACTGGGTTCGATCCTCAGCACCACATAAAAATAAAATAAAGATATTCTGTCACCTATAACTAAAAAATAAACATTAAAAAAAAATAACGCAGTTGTAAGCTGTTCCCGCTGGGATCTGGAGAGAGATCCTAGCAAGCCGAGCCCCAGATGACATATCTAGTGGGAGGAAATACAGAAAAGATGTTTCTCCTACTTTAGAAAACAATAAATCCCATTTAAAAGAAAAGCAAGGAAACCCCACAAGTGTTGACATAATTGTTTTTATTATTATGTTCTAAAATGTATCCAAACCCACACTATTGAGCTCAGTTTAAACTCCTGAAAGTTTATAATTTCTCTAAACAATGAAACTACAATACCAATAAAGCTTAAAGTGTTAATTTAACAAAATGAATGAAGGTGTTTTGTGAAATAATCTTCCTTGTGTACTTCCTTGTGTGCAGGTTCTTTTGAGTTAAAATCTTTTTTTTTCCCCATTGTACACAAATGGAGCACAACTTTTCATTTCTCTTGTTGTACACAATATAGAGTTACACCATATGTGCATGTGTGTCATACATGTACCTAGGACATTGTTGTCCATCTCATTCTACCATTTTTTCTGCCCCCATGTCCCCTTTCCTTACCTCTCTCCCCTTTGAAAATCTCTTATTTTTAAGTGTTCAGTTCTCTGACTTTCACATTCAAACCCTGGAAAGTTGTTGTTTTTTTTTTCTTTTTTAATAGCTTATTGATTAGGTGCATTGGCTTTCCCTTCACTTAATAAATCATTTAAATTTGCCTCTTTCTACTTTTCTTTTTCTTTTTTTTTAAATTTTTTTTAGTTGTTGATGGATCTTTATTTTATTCATTTAGTATTTATATGTGATGCTGAGGATCGAACCCAGTGCCTCACGCATGCTAGGCAAGCGCTCTACCACTGAGCTACAGCCCCAGCCCCTCTTTCTACTTTTCATTATCTGAAGTACTTAAAACTTTTCTTCTACACAAACACCAATATGTACACACAGAATTCCTCTATAGTGACAGAGTTAAGATTAGGCTATCCTAAAATATGTTACTCTGGTATATTGACTGTTTTGAGTTAAAGGCCTTAAGGAACAACAGGTGCAACATTACTGACCTTTATTTGTTTCTTAAAAGCAAGAAGTGCAATTTCCATGTGAAAAAGTCATTCTCTATACTAGAAAATTATCATTCTTACCATTAAGGATGGGAAGTTGAGGTCCAGGCAAATCTGTACAGACTTTTAGATCAACCCTTAACTTCCTAGCCACTTCTTCAGTCAGCTACCTTATCCCAGTCCCTTTGCCTTATCACATTTTCATGATTTCCTACTCTAATTCAGCATATAAGTGTTTAGCTCTATGTCTTTGAGTCTTCATTTCTATGAAGATTCACGTACCACTTAAAACTTGTATTAAATAAATTCATATGCTTTTCTCCTTTTGCTCTGTCTCGTGTCAATTTAATTCTCAGGTCAAGCCAGAAAAAAATATTCCAAAAGGGTAGAGATTCTTTTGCATGAGGATAGACATTTATGAGGATTTAGGTCCAAAATTTATTTTAGCCCAGGTTAGAAAACAGCTTTAATTAAAAACTTGTGATAGCACTTTTCTTGGGTTACAATCCCAGGGAAGTAGAGTGAAGGAAAAAATGAACTAGACAGAGATGTAAGGACAGCAAATATAAGAAAGTGTGACTCAGGAGACTACCAAGTGTTTTCAAAGGATCTTCTGAATGTGTCTCCAAAAAGTCCATGAGGGAAAGGAGAATAAATCAATTGTGACTCCTGTCTCCCTTTCATCAAAGATATCCCCACAGGGATCACCTCTTTCATATCACAGGGTTGCTCCTGCATAGACACCAGTATAGCAATCTCCTTCAGTTACCAGAGGGAGGCCCTGGGGTGGATAACCTCTTTTAAATTTGCATTTTCACTGGGCTCACCTGTAATCTCAATCACTCAGGAAACTGAGGCAGGAGGATCACAAGTTCTAGGCTGGAACTTGAGACCCTCAGTAACTTGAGCAAGACTGTGTCTCAAAATAAATAAAAAGGAGATGTAGCTCAGTGGTAGAGTGTCCCTTGGTTCAATCCCCAGTACAAAAATAAATATAAATAAATAAAATGCATTTTTACCTCAGTTACCAGTGTAAAAAGGACATTTTAAATTTCCAGAAAAAAGGTTTCCAAGACTTAAAACTTTTAAGGAGGGGCCAAGAAAATCATAAAATGATATTAAAAATTGAAAACATTTATATGAAAAATCAAATCTTGTGGAATCAGCCAAGGGTAGAGAATTCTAATCTTAAATATACTTATGTATATTTGTATTAGAAGATAGACTGAAAATTAAAGCAAGCATCCACATTTAGACCTTGGAAAAACAAACCTGAAAGTAGAAGGAAAGAAAATTCAAAAAGAAAAAAACGAAGTAATGAAATTGAAGCAGAGATACAATAGAGGTTGTCAAAAAAGCTAAAATTATTTCCTTCGAATGTGTTAACAGAATCTTATTGAAGATAAAACTAGAAAGACTAATCAAGGGGAAAATGGAGAAAAATAAAATTAGGAACGAGAAAAATAAAATTAGAAAGGGAACTATCAAAGCAGTAGCAAAGACCGGAATATTAAAATAGAATAACTTTCTGACAGCAAATTTAAAATGTAGGCAAAAAGGATAATTTCTTATAAAAATATACAAAATATACCAAAATGGATTCCAGAAGAAACAGAAAACCTGAAGAGACCTATAACCATTGAAGAAACTAAAACAGTAGTTAAACTAAACATTAATCTCCCCCAAACCATGACCCCCCAAATGAGAACCCACCAGGCTCAGTGGGTTTTACAGGAGATTTTAATCATATATTCAACGAAGAAAAAGTAGGAATATTCACCCACTGATTTTACTTACCTTTGCTACCAAAACCCAGGCATGAAAGTATATGAAAAAAAATTACTGGCCAAATTCCCTAAAGAAGCATAAAATAGATCCTAAATAAAATATTAGCAAACTCTATTCATTTAGATCCAGTATGTCTAGTATATGCTATTCTGTTGTGGCCTATTCCTGGAATGTAAAACATTTTAACATAAATTTATTAATGTATTTCACCACATACTCTATCTAATACAAACATGTGCATGCACACACGCGCACGCACACACACACAGTCAACATCCATTCATAAATTTTGGGGGTTTTGTTTTTTCTTTATTGGTGCTTGGGATTGAACACAGACATACTGAACAGGTACTCTAACACTGAGCTACACCCCCAGCCCACAAATTAGTGATTTAAAAAGAAATGTTTACAAATCGTGAGTAGAAAAGAACTTGCTTAACCTGAGAATGCTATCTACTAAAAAAAAAAGCAAAAAGCTCGCAGCAAACATTATACTTAGTGAAATTTGCAGATACTTCCTTTGAGTTCAGCAATAAGTGCATACACTTTTTTCTTTCCACAATTTTTAGTAGTGCATTATAGCTGTACATAAAGACAGGATTTGTTACACATTTATACATGCACACAACAATATAATTTGGTCAATATCACTCCTCAGTACTTCCTTCCTCCCTCTGCACCTCTTACCAGTTTCCGCTACTGATTTCCCTTTGATTTTCATGAGATCCCTGCCTACCCACGCCCCACCTTTCTTTTCCTTTTTCCTCTCTAGCTTCCACATATGAGAAAAAACATACACCCTCACTCTTGACCTGAGTTTAGCTTATTTTGCTTAACATAATGGCCTCAAGTTCCATCCATTTTCCTGCAATGACATAATTTCCTTTTTCTTCATAGCTGAATAAAACTTCATTCATATGTATATATATATATATACACACATATATATATACACACACTCCATTTTCTTTATCCATTCATCTGTTGATGGAAACTTAGGCTGGTTCCATAGTTTGGCTATTGTGAACTGTGCTGCCATAATCATGGGTATACATGTACCACTATAGTATAATGACTAATTCCTTTTTTTTTGGTACCAAGGATTAAACCCAGGGGTGCTTAACCACTGAGCCACATCCCTAATCCTTTTATTTTTTATTTCAAGACAGGATTTCACTATGTTGCTCAGAACCTCCCTGAGTTGCTGACTTTGAACTTCTGATCCTCTTGCCTTAGCCTCCCAAGTCTCTGGGATTTGAAGCCTGCACCACTGCATATGGCTATGTCATTCTTTTAAAATCAGGGAAGGAGTTATTAAGTAAGCCACAAAAAACACAAAACATGAGCCAAAAGGAAAATTATGCTCTTGGCTAATGTTCAAAAACAGAAAAAAGCTCCTAGTTTTTAGAAAATACCATTAAAAAGAAACAAGTCAAAGAAAGAGAGAGAGAGAGCAAATAGACTAGCCTTGGCTTGGGAAAAGATAGTTGCAACAGATATAATCAATGAAAGGAAGATTAGAATCTGATAGAAATGTGTGTGTTCTAAAAATTACTTATAAAAACAAGACTCAATCTCAAAAATGGGTGAAATACAATAAATAGCAAATCTATCAGCTTGAAAAAGTTTGCATAAGTGATGATCTGGTTGTGAAGAACTTCTCTTGTTATGTATCACCCACAGAGAATAAAAACTTGATCTTTTTAGAGAAACTACAGTAAAATTAAATGTAGAGTTAGTCATCTCCAGTAAACTCAATCTATCACTTACTGTTACATCAACTATTTTACAAGGAAAAAGAAAAAGGGAAAAGTATTCCTTGGGGAGGGTTGGGTCCTCCTATCTCAGAAGTAGACACCATTTTTCTTATTTTATTTATTCTCTTGAGACAGGTTCTTTTGCATATTCAACGATCTGGCTTCAAACTCCTGAGCTCAAGCAATCCTCCTTCCTCAGCCTCTTAAGTACCTGAACTACTGTATCCAGCTCCTTATTTTGTTTCTTATTTTATTATTTTTGCTCTGCTGGAGATGGAACCCAGGGCCTCAAGAACACTAGGGTCTATTGCTGAGTCTCAATCCCTTATTTTATGAGAAATTTGAGATAACCTGCATAAGACTGCCTGACCAGTCATCAGTGAATCCAAAATCTGAACCAGGCATCTACACTGAGAAATACTGTATTATGTTGCCTCTTTCAGGATTATAGTTGTAGTAACATAACAAAATTTCTAGGCTAGCTCCATTTTACTTGTTTTGTAGCATTATCCTCTGTATACCTGAAGGTTTTCAATTTATATGTTCTGATTTGGGAATTTTGGAAATAGATTGGAATTTGGTTATTATGGGAAAAGGAGCCAGACATTAGGGCTGGGGATGTAGCTTAGTGCTAACGCATTCCTGGGTTCAATCCTTGGTACTGCAAAAAACAAAAGAAAAAGGAAAAGACTAAATCAAAATAACCTTTCCTAAATTGTATGTAATATCATAATATTCCATTTTTCTTTAATTTTTAGAAAGTTGGAAATAAACAATATCTAAACCTGCATCTGGACATGATGTCAAAACAGAGCTATTGCTGAAAGTTTGGTTTATAGAGAAATCATGGTTCGACTGACCTTGGAACTAATTGCCAAAAACAGCAATCTTAAGCCCCGAAAAGAAGAAACCATTGCACAGTGCCTGAAGAAATTAACTCATATAAATTTTTCAGACAAAAATATAGATGCAATTGTAAGAGCTCTGAAATTATTTCTTCTTTTTATATAATTAACAATGTAAAGTTTAGCAATTGGTCTGAGGACATTACCTATTAACTCTATTATTAATTAAAATTACTGTATTTTTACCAGTAAGCTTTATAGTATGTTTTCATTTTAATATCCTTTGTGTGATATCAAACTTATTTTCTATAAAATGTACTAGAGTAATTTTTATGAATATATGTTAGATACTATTGTTACTATTGCCTTACAATACTCTATAGTGTGGCAATCTGGATTTGAAACTAATTTCAAAGATGTTTTTGTATTATTCCAGAGCCTTGGAATATAATATTTTACATATCAAAATGTTACAAAATAGTGGCTGGGATTGTAGCTCAGCGGTAGAGCGCTTGCCTCGCATGCGTGAGGCCCTGGGTTCGATCCTCAGCACCACATACAAAGCAATGAAATAAAGACATTGTGTCCATCTACAACTAAAAAAAAAAAAAAAAAAAATTAAAAAAAAATGTTACAAAATAACAATGTGAGTACCATAATTCAAAAGTTCAAGAGCGGGTAGGGCTATAACTCAATGGTAGAGTATGTGCTTAGCAAGCCCAAGACCCTAGATTGAATCCTGAGCAATGCTACCCACAAAAAAAGTTCAACTGAAATTTTTTTGTACATAATTTAACTGATTTATATGAGTGTATGTGTGTGTGTGTTAGAGTGAGTTTCATCAAACAAGGATGTTTATTTGGATATATTCTGAAATTACATTTATTTTCTCAGTGTTAAGTAATCCTTGGCTTTTATTTGGGAAACTTTAAAGGCTGAAATAACTCTTTGGGATCATTTGTATTGGTATCTGTAGTCTCTAGTATGTCTTAAAGACTACAAATGAGAGAAAATTTCTCAGAAACATAGAAGCTACATGAGGGCAAGGATCATGTCTATTTTATACACATCATCATTCTAAAACCCCTGTCCAATACAATACCTGACTCATATTAAATGCTTAATAAACATTTGTCTAATGAATGGATAAACGAAATACCAAAGCCCCAGGCAAAAACAGTCTATTAAGAATGTTTTGAGGGGGTGGGGACATAGCAAAGCAGATCACTTGCCTAGTATGCAAGGTCCTGAGTTCAATGCCTAGTATCACAAAAGGAAAAAATAAAGTTTTGTTGTTATTGTTGTTTTGCAAAGCCAGAACCCACTCCTATACTATATCATTTTTGGTTCCCTGATGATTCTTCTCTCCAAGGATCCAACTGCCCTAAGCCTCCTTTCTCTTTTGTTGCTCAGAGATCTCTACCTTATCATAACATGTAAGACTGCTTTCTCCAGAAAGTCCCAAAGAGCTCTTACTTAAAGCTCTTTTGTCCTCAAAACAATCTATACTTCTCTAGCATGTGTGATCTTTGTCAGGAGGAAAGCAAACTAGCTAAAGTAATCCACACTAAAATGAGAAGTTATAAAGTTCCATGTGATGTTAATGAAGGCTGACATTTTTGAACAGAATTTCCCTCTCCCTCATGTAGGGAGAATAACTCTAGGGTAATTCTGCCACCATTCAAGAAATAACAGTATTTTAAAATTAGCTTTAATTTTTTTCTTATCTCAGTAATAGTTGGTATTTAGCTGGATGTGGTGATGTGGTGTCATGCACCTGTAATCTTATTTACTTGACAGGCTAAGGCAGGAAGATTGAAAGTTCAAGGTCAGCCTCAGCAACTTAGTAAGATCTTGTCTCAAAACAAACTAAACAGGACTGGGAGCAAAGTGCAGTGGTTGAGTGCCTAGCATGCAAACAAAGCCCTGGGTTTGACCCCCCAGAACTGAAAAAAAAAATTTTGTAATAAAATATATATAAAAAGAAGGAATGTAATCCTACCATTCAGAGATACCCATTTTTAACACTTAGTTGATGTCCTTCCAGTCTTTTCTAGGCATGTAGTAATTGTTTTCCGAGCTGGATGCGGTGGCGCATGCTTGTAATCCCAGCAGTTTGGGAGGCTGACACAGGAGAATCGGGAGTTCAAAGCCAGCCTCAGCAACAGCCTCAGCAATAGCGAGGCACTAAGCAACTCAGTGAGACCCTGTCTCTAAACAAAACACAAAATAGGCCTAAGGATGTGGCTCAGTGGTCAAGTACCTCTGAGTTCAATGCCTGGTACCAAAAAAATTTTTTTAAAAATTTCCAAAATTGGGCCATAAAGGAATGTACTATTTTCATTTAATTATGTATTATTAAATCTGTAAGGTATTACTGTAGAAGCTATAAGGATATTTAATGGTTTTACAATATTCACTTCAATAATATCATTTTTAATTAATCCATTATTCTTGAATATTGGATGACTTCTGATTTTCAGTATTATAAACAGTAGCAGTTTACTTCCAAACATACAGAAAGAGTAAGCCTGGCTTTATAATGTTGGAACAATAATTTGTTCAATGCTTCTACCTTCAGAGGACCCTAAAATTGCTTCCAAGGAAAATTGCTTGCACTGGGAAAAATTTTAACAAATACAATTTTACTGATGTAATTACAGAATGTTAAATCCTAGAACTTATTTTGTAATCATTCTAGTCTCATTTTGACTGCCAAGAATGGAGAAATATTTTTTCTTTTATATTTACCCTAGGGAAATTTATAGAATGTTCACATGAAAAACTTTCTGAAAAATAAACTTCTAAGTTTTTAGGAGAAATTAAAAATGACTGTTGTTGTTTTCCTTTTAGGAAGATCTCTCGCTTTGCAAAAATCTTAGCGTTTTATATTTATATGATAATCGTATTAGTCAAATCACTAACCTGAATTATGCTACAAATCTGACCCATCTGTACCTACAAAACAATTGTATTTCATATATAGAGAACCTCAGGTCATTAAAGAAACTGGAAAAACTGTAAGTGCTTTTATTTTTTAATAATGTTAACTGTTTGTCATCCTTACAGTATATATTTTATGCAGGCAGGTATTTCTATTTTCTGCATTTCACAAGTAAATTTAGTATGTAATGGAGCCTGATTCTCACATATGTTTTGTGGAACAGGCCTCAATTTTTATTTTCTTATATACTATTATTCATATGAAATAAATTTTCACATGTAGTGCTCAACAATCTATGTTTTATTAAGCTTGGTATACCTTTATTTTTTGGGGGGGGTACATTGTATTATGAACTTATAGGGACACCTAAACATCCTCATGTGACTCAACTAGTGAAAAAAGTTTCCATGGAACCCAAGTTCTGTGCCTTGCAGAATCACATGTCTCAAAAGGTCAAAGTCATAAAATTGATCATGTTCATGCACATTTCATTGTAAAAAGATATTTACTATCTATAGTAATTATAATTAGGCAATGAAGACTGGTAGATAAAAATTCTGGAATAACTACCATGCTTCACAAAAGTGGGCCAATGGCTTCATAATGGGGACAATAAGAGTGGGGTAGGGAATGCTCATTAAAAAATGCAGGTTACTGGGTTCCAACCTAGACATCCAAATCAGAATTTCTGGAAGTTAAGCCCCAAAATCTTTATTTTTAAACCTACAACCCAGGTGATTCTCTATACCCTAACACATGAAAAGCCCAGTAGATAGTTTACTAAGGACTGTTTCAATTCTTGCTTTTTAGAAAAAGTAACAATGTATTTTTGGACTACTTTAAGTGTAAGAATATAATGTATTGTTATTTAGATAAACCTTTCATAGATTCAACATAAACACAGTATTCTGTGTGTATACTATTCATACAGCTGAGTGATTTTATTACACTTTTATGGTGTATAAAGACCATGACATTCTCAAAGTCTATTTAGAATTATGTCTATATTTCAGGTATCTGGGAGGCAATTACATTGCTGTCATAGAAGGTTTGGAAGGATTGGAAGAACTAAGAGAACTTCATGTTGAGAGTCAGAGGCTTCCCCTTGGAGAAAAGCTTTTATTTGATCCAAGAACTCTTCGTTCTATGGCAGTAAGGCCACATTTGAATATTTTGACAAAGAATATAGTGGTTAACAAGTTATAATAGAACAGGAACATGGTGAAGGTATATTTGGACACTGTACATGCTCCTTCTGTTTGTATGACTGGTTGAGAGCTTTAGGACTGAAGCTGATTTTCCCACATAATGTCTCAGTATCACAATACTATAAAGTGAGATAGTAATGCCCTACTCTTAGAGTAAATGAATATGAAAAGTTTATGTAAATTTAAGTTCTAATACAGATGTTGATTCATTCATAATTTGGGCCTTGGTGATTATCATGGCTTAAAATTTTAAATTTTAGGGAAAAGCCTAAGGAAAAAGGAATGCACAATTATTTGACAGCTTTTAAACAATGCAGAGAAATAAACTAGTTTCTATCCCATCGCATCATAATCAGCTGTCACCAACCACAGTTTAACCACAACTGATCCAATTAGACTGACCCCACTGTGGGGATGGCTAGGGAAAAAAATGGGAAAACATTTTTGCTAGCTCAATTTTTGCATAGATTCAAGCAGATTCTGAAATTCTAAATATAAGGCACATTTTTTTTGGTTTTATTTCAAGTCTTAAAATGTATCAGGAAATATATTTTCTGAAGGTTGGTATGTGTAGATCCTCAGTGGCAGATTCAATCTTGGTAGAGATTTCTGTGCCTCAGATTTAAGATGACTCTGATTTAGTGTTGCCATATTGTATATTATGTCCTCATTAATAGTTAACATTGATAGTTAACATTAATAGTTAACATTGAAATTCTTATTAATTATCTTATTATTATTTCAAGTAGATTTTGAATGTATGGACGGTAAAGAGAAACCACTATAGAGAGGCAAATATAAAAATAAAAGCCAGATATTTGTCCATGCTTGAACATGCTTCCTCTTCAGAAAAAAAAGATAAAAATTATCTCTTCCTGTGTAAAGCACAAATCTTAGTGATATTTAGCACAGAATATAACTTGTTCAAATTGCAATAAGTATTTTTCTGTTTTCAACATTATATTTGGGGGGCATCTTTTTTCTTTTCTTTTTTTACTCTTGGCTTCTTTTTTTTATATGATGATTGAATGTGTTGTTACTTGGCTTCTTTATTCTATAAAGTAATCTTGTATTATGGAAGAGGAAAATAAAACTTATGGAGAAACTACAGGCAGAACCCAAATTTACATTACATACTAAGTTCTGAAAATTCCATCCAAAAAAATATAGCACTAACACAAAATCTCCATGGTTTTTATTTTCTTGCATAAAAAGCAAAACAACCTGATACATCTTAAAACTTCTTAAGAATTAGAATTTCTAGTTCTTATGTATAATACTTAAACTATTTACTAATGGTAACTGAGTTATTTTTCTTACAGAAATCCCTCTCTGTACTGAATATCAGCAACAATAATATTGATGACATAAGAGACTTAGAAATACTGGAGAATCTTAATCACCTCATAGCAGTCGACAACCAACTTATACATATCAAGGTAGTATACAAATTAATTTTAAAATGAAATGGTGATTGAAAAGTATGTTTTAAAATATCTATAAAATCTATCACTTTTAAAATCTAATTTGGATCTGTTTTAAAACTATCTTATGAATCTCTACTTTTTAATATATTTATTTGTATAATTCTCTACTCTTACCTGGTTCTCTTCTCCATATCCCAATTCCTCCATCTTTTACCAACAGAATAAAAGTTTTTCTGAGAAGAAATTATATGCTTTGTCCTGTCTGCATCATGTACTCATCAAACTTTTCCTTCTAGACTGTATCTCTTGCCCTTAACTTTGATCTCCCAATGAATGAACTTATAGTAACTGTGACTATACCTGAACTCTCTCCAGGCTGCTCCTATTTGAAGAAGTACCCTGAGTGTTGAATATATTTTAATTTTTACTAGCTATATTTGTGTCATGTTATATCATATTGTGCCGCATCCATTTAGTTACTAATTTATTTGAATATGTATTGGGCGCCTACATATTTGTGAGGCACTATACCACAAAAGAAGGAACAATTTCAGTTCCAGGCCTCAAGAAACTTAGAGTAAACAAGTAATGATACTACAGTGTCATTCTGTTTATCATGGTGACCCTAGCATAACAGCCGAGGGCTAGGAAAAGTTTCCTGGAAATAATTACCTGTGAGCTGAGCCATTGCTCTGACCTCAAAGTTTCTGTTTTGGCAATGGAATGTGCTGTGGTATTATTTATTGACATATTGACATAGGAACCACAGGAGGAAAAACGGGCTTCTCTATCCCACAGAGCTCATATTTTCAGAACTACTTTCAAACAGCATCAGCTTTATTTTTAGACTTAGATCCATTAACTGATGCATCCCATCACTGCTATAAGCAGTAGATAAATTGTGAAAATAAATATTTGTATTCTAGTATAAATGAATTCCTCGAAATATCTAAAATTCCACTGAACAATCAGGATGGATTTTTTAAAAGACCACACAGGAAGTCCAACTCAAGTAGTTCTTTCAACTTACATGAAAGATGTATTTCATGAGGCGAATTCTAAATTCAAAAATATTTAAATTGTAGATTTATCTTCTAGTCTTATTTATTGAGCATTTTATATTTGCTATTAGAATTTTAATTTGCCTATGATATTGCAGTATTTATGACAATAATATGATTTTGTGGTAGAATGAGTGGTCTTTTTTGTGTATAAATATATACACACACACACAGTACATGTGATCCTATTCAAAGTGACAGAACCTGGAATAATTGCTTTTGTTTCCTAAAGTGGTATTACTTTTATTTTAATGTAGATTTATAATATATCTGGATTATTTTTTATATTACACAAAGTAGGGTTTGTGTGGGTAGTTTCATTATTTTTTTTAACATGTAGTGGTTCAAAGCCATTATCACCAAGACCCCAAAGTTCTGTAGTGCTACCTTTGTTGAACATCTCATGTTCCAGTGGATACATCCACTTTTTAGCTTCCTTATCCAATATAAAGGCCTAATTTATCCATCTCATGTTATTAATACATTTCTTAATTATAGCCTTATAGTAACTCTTTTTTTAAAGGCGCTATTTTTTTCTAACTAGTTTTACATGCAGCAGAATGCATTTTGTTTCATTGTACACAAATGAAGCAGAGTTTTTTCGTTTCTCTGGTTGTACATGATGCAGAGTTGCACCATTTGTGCAATCATACATGTACTTAGGTTAAGAATAATTGGTTTTTGAATCGAGCAGAGAAGACCTGGGCTGGATACAATGAGAATTCACCCCTATGAGAAACGAAAACAGTGGTGATCAAGCAAAGAATTTTACCTTGTCTTAAGAGAGAATAGTGGAAGATTCCAGTCTCCCAAATTGGCATCAATCTTAAGTGCAAGATAAGTATTTTTCCCTAAATGTTTTTCTGAATCCAGGTTCTAAGCACAATGCTCAGCAAATAATCTGTAATAAGTAGTGAATATAAAAATATGTATTAAAGTATACAAGGGCTGGGGTTATGGCGCAGTGGTAGCGTGCTCGCCTAGCACGCGGGAGGCACTGGGTTTGATCCTTAGCACCACATAAAAATAAAATAAAGATATTGTGTCCACCTACAACTAAAAAATAAATATTTTTTTAAAAAATAAAGTATACAAATAGTTGTTAATTATCATAATTGCCAATATTCATTTTAGTTATTGCCATTACTTTTTTTTTTTT
>PVHX01027199.1:0-19731 GCA_004024805.1 Geosciurus inauris | reverse complement strand
CAGCTCCTCTTTACTCAGAGGACTCCTTAGAGGAGGCAGACTTTTTTTCCCAGGCCCTGGATGTGTCAGGCTGCTGATGAGAAGGATCAGAAGAGTGGTGTGGGTGACCCTCAGGAGGACATGAGGCAGGGCAGCACTCCCTGGGATCAGAGGAGGCAGGAAGGGGACAGAGAAGGAAGAAACAAGTTCCCAGAGGACACTTGTGTAGCCAGTGGCCAGGGCAGGAGAGATGAAGGTCTGGCTTGGGTGGCTGGGGAAGGAAGAGGCTTAGGTCTTGGGTTAGTAGAGACTCAGGGAATGAGAGGCCCAGTTATTCCCATTAACTGACATCACTGTCCACTTTGAGTGGTTCTCTGAATGGAACTGGACAGTAGATAGGGAGCAGGCTCCTTGCTGAGCTTGGATTCATCTGGCTGTGGTCACTCAGCATGTTTCTCCCTCTGTGGTAGATCACTCAGTCCATTGGCCACTTGTTCAGGCATGGAACTTAGAGCTCTGACCTAGCTGTGACAGCCCCAATAAGGGCACGGCCCTCAGAGGCTCATGGTTGTGGAGAGTGGTGTCTTGAACCATGTTCTCTGATTGCCTCATGGCTGCATTTGTGCTGGGAACTTCCTGTGCAAAGGTGCAGGTCAAGATAGCACAGCTGCTATGGTGACACCTGGCCTGAGGAGGCTCTGTGAAAAGGCACAGAGCTATATCAGTCTGGACTTTAAGCTCAGGCATCAACTCCCATGGATAGAGAATTCTGGGCATAACAAGCTTGATGTCTTGCAAGTTTCACTGCAAACTTCAAGTCTGTCTGCTTTACTGAAACTTTCTTACAAATAACATTTTGATGATAAAACCTATATAATAAACGTTCTGAGCTAGCTCTGGGGCACTGCTCCTCCATCAGAGGTCAGTCTCCCATGTGGCCCAAGCTATTTCCCTCTATGTGTGTCTGTTTATCTTTTCTCAATCCCACATGACCCGCTGGTTTCAGAATTAATGGCTGTGCTGGACGCAGCATGAAAAGGTAACCTGTGTGGATGAAATTTTATCTGTCATATAAAATGATAAAGTTCTTATCATGAAAAACAACTCGTTTGAGACTTCTTTTTTAATTTGGTATAGTGCTCCAATGAATGAAACTAAAGGTCCACAGCACATTCACTAGGGACTCTGGTTTGACAATTTTGGGTTTTTAAGACTTTCTCAAATCCCTCTGTGTTAGTCTGCTTAGGTTTGTGAAGGAATATCACAGATATTTCAGTGAGTATTTTACACTTCAGAAATTTACTTATAGTTTCGGAAGCTAAAGTCCAAGGCTAAGTTGCCATCAAGTTTAGTTTCTAGTTACAGCTCTTTTCTTGGCTTGCACATGGCTGCATTCTTAATGTGGTTATATTCTCACATTTCTTCCTTCTGTGCACATGTGGGAGAGATATCTGTAGTACTTCTTCCTCTTCTAATAAAGACACTAATCATGTTGATTAAGGTCTCACAATTATGACTTGATTTAAACTTAGTTACTTTTCTAAAGGATTTATCTCCAAATTGTATCACTTTGGGAGTTAGGGCTTCAACTTATGATTTTGAAGGGGGGAGCAACTCAGTCTACTTTCTTTGAAAATCCTTGTAAATTGCCTGAATAAAGTAATTGTTTTCTCACTTTATTGCCTTACAACTGCCATTTCTATAATTTTGAGCTATAAGAAATAGTGGTAATACATTTCTGGATCACAACTCAACATGGATGCTTCGCAATTAGAATAAAATTGAAAAGTAGATTCTCACATGTATGGACAAATAATATTGAAAAAACTGTGAAGGCAATTCAATGGGGGAAATAGTCTTTTCAAGAAATTGGGCCTGAACTATTGAATATCTATATGACTATCTATCTTTGACTTATAGCTCACATCACACACAAAGTAATGCAAGGTTTATACATATAAGTGTAAAATCTAAAACTTCTAGAAGGTAATATAGGACAAAAAACTTTGTGACCTTGGGTTGGACAAAGGTTTCAAACAAAAAGCAGAATTCATATAAAAAATAAATTGACAAATAGCATTAAATCAGTTATAAAACTTCTAAAACTCAAAAAAAAAGTTACTAGGAGAGTTAAAAAAAAAACTACACATGGAGAAAAAAGTTACAAATTACACATTTTATAAAGGATTTTTATATAGAACATATTAAGAAGAATTCATACTCATTAAATAAACAATAGGCAACATTGTTGCCAATAAAAAATAGGCAGCATTCACTTCTAAGCAGATACTTAAAGTGGATAGCAAATAAGCACATGAAAATATATTTAAAATCATTCATCATCAGAGAAATGCAAATTAAAACCACTATGCCACAATACCACACACCTATTAAGAGTGGCTGGCTAGAAGTAAGTCTTATTCCAAAGTGCTAGCTAGGATGAGCAGCTGAAATCCTCAAACATCACTGGTGATAATGTAAAATGGTGCAACGACTTTAAAAATCTTGCAATTTTCTTAAGAATTTATACATCTGCCAGCCATATGATATAAGAGTTCTTTTCCTCAATAAATATAGAAGTAGGAGCATTCTTTGTATGTATTCATACAAAGAATTGTATATGAATGTTCAGAGATTTACTTGTAATAGTCAAAGTATAAAAATAATCTAAAATTCCATTCAATAGAAATATACCATGGTACACACACACACACACACACACACACACACACCAAAATGGAATACCACTCAGGAATAACAAAGAATGATACCTACTACAACACAGATGAATTTCAAAATAATTGTATTGAGGGGGAGATTACAGATAAAAAATACCTACCTTTTCTATTTGTATAAAATTCCATTTACTTAAAACTCTAGGAAATGCAATGCAAACTTATGGATAGTAGCAAAAACAGATCAATGGTTGCTTGAGGAAGTAGTAATGAAGGGGTAGAAGGATGGGAGGGTGAAATGTCATAGGATCATCAGAAAATTTAGGGGAAGGATTAATATTTTTTTCACCTTTCTTTTGGTCTAGTGCATATATATGTCAAAACATCAGTTTTGTACAGTTATCTCTCATTAAAATTGTTAAATAGATATTCTTCTTATTAAATTAGCATTTATATTTCTAGAAAAATGGTACAGTTATACTTGCAAATCATGAATGTATAATAAACTTAATTACTTGTATGTAATAATAAAAGATCAGATGGAATCTACCCATCATTAATAAAAAATTAAATTAAAGACATTAAAAAGAATAATCAGATCAGTATTTAGTATAATGGAGGATTTTGATGATATTTTGCATAATGAATAAATCATATGAATCTATACTAGAATATGCTATTATTCATGTATGCTTGGTGACAAACCATATTTACTTCTTTTTGCAGTATCTTCGTTCTTTAAAGGGTAAATCAGCAGCTGAAGTATACATATAAAGTCTTCAGTGTTTTCTTATATACTTTTGAGTTTTGATTCATGTGTTAATATTAACTTTTAAATTAAAATTCAAAACATAGTCTTATGGTATTTGTTGTCACTGTGAATGAAATATGTTCTATTTTAGTCATTTATTGCCAGTATAGACAAGACTATGATTTGGGGGCACATTTGTTATCTATTACCTTTTCCAAGTATTTTTCTTTGAGAGGAAGGAATTTTTTAAAGTTGCAGAAAGAAGTTATGTAAGAAAGATAATTATCCCTCATTTTTAGTCTTTATAACATCTTATTCTATTGTATTAGTTTTTCTAGAACTTCCAATAAGTAATAACAGCATTGGCATATATCTCTAGCTCGTATATCATATTCCCATAGATGTTCTAATTCTATTGAAGCTGTTAGAAATTATGGACCTTTGCCAAATAGGTAGTTGTATCTCCACAACTTTCTCCTTTATTTAAATGAATTGAGTACAAGAGAATTTATAATTGAGAATCCTGTAATTTTTCATAAGCATGTCCTTTAGAGCTTTTAGTACTTGAATGATTACTACTAATTCAACCTATAGCACACATAACAGTGTTTCATTCACAGTCCAGAATCAGTGCAGCGATGTACTAAAATACAGCACATATACTAAATTTGGCAGCACATATACTAAAATTGGAATGATACAGAGAAGATTAGCATAAGGATGACATGCAAATTCATGAAGTGTTCCATGTTTTGAGAGTACAAGCTCTGGAGTAGAACATAGCCAAGTTTATATCCCAGCTATGCTACATACTAGCCGCTTTTTTCACCCTCTGTAAATTGGGAATTATAAAAGTACCTACTTAAGAGACATGTCATAAAGATTAAAAGAGGCGTACATCATCAATATAGTGCCTGGTATCACCATGTAAACATGCAGCATGTACTAGCTGTTACTTAGTAACAGATCTAGTAACACACAGCTGCCTGCTAACTTTATACTTGCATGCTGTCATGTAGTGATCTATCCCATGTAGTCATTCAGCCCCTGAAATGATTAGTCTGAATCGAGATGTACTTTAAGTGTAAAATGTGCACAGAATTTTAAAGGAAAAAAACCCAGAATGCGGCATATTTCTTAATAGTTTTTATATTGGACACTCATTGAAATGATATTTTGGATAGAATGGGTTAAAATTGTTTACTAAAATTTAAAAAATGAAGTAAAGTTTTCAGGCATTCTAGCTGTGTGCTTTCAGTTCTCTGTCCCCTGGATGGCAGTGTTCTTTTCTGAATTGCACATTTCCATGGAAATTGCAAAGTTGAAGAAAGCAATCCAAATGACGGCCTGTGAGTAATATCATTTTCTGAAATAGAAGGAAAGTAGATGGATCTTCCAAGTCTCATAAGTCTTTAATGCTTAAAGTTTCAAATTTTGATTTTAAGTGAGTTACAGAATGATAATAAGCCCTCTAAGTGAACCACTACTGGATTCATTTAAGATTTTTTTTTACATGCAATATACAACTATAGAGAATATACAATATACAAGAAACAGAGAATACAACTAACTGTTGTATGGGGGAGAGGTAATTAGTGAGTTACTAATCTAATAACTTTATTTCATCAATCCTCTAGCAATTTTCCCCTAAATTTTATTTGAAATTTTATGAAGTGTTTTATTACATTTATTACTGCATACCATTGGGAAATTTTTTAAAGTTCTCTTAAGTTCTATTCTAGGAATTTTAGATCTTAGTATTTTGAAATAAATAATGTCATATTCAAATTTTATAAAATTTAAATTGTGAGGGATATAACACGTTAGCAATTTAGCATTTTGCCTAAGAGCTTTGGCTCTGGAATCAGACTATCTGATACCAAATTCCATTTCTACCTCTTAATAGCTATATGCTCTTAAGACAATTATATAGACTCCCTGTGACAAGATTTCTTTATTTATAAAGATCAGAATATTAATCTATTATTTTCATTTGATTAAATGAAAACAGAACACATACTTATCATCTCTCAGTAGTTTTAAACTATTTTCATTCTCATTGTATTTAATCTTAAAAGTAACTTTATGGGCTGGGATTGTAGCTCAGTGGTAGAGCGCTTGCCTCGCATGCATGAGGTCCTGGGTTCGATCCTCAGCACCACATACACAGCAATAAAATAAAGACATTGTATCCATCTACAACTAAAAAAAATTTTAAAAAAAAGTAACTTTATGAGCTAGGCATGATACATAGGAGGGATTTATACCTTATTAATAACAAATATGGCTAAATTCATAAAGAAAATATGAGGGTAGCCTAGGTCTCATGACATAAAATCATTTGTAGAAGTTTTTATAACAGCTCTAAGATATAAATATATAAATCACACTAATAATTTCTGACCACCACACCATTATTTCCCATTCAGCTAATTATTTATTGATTGTTCAACAATTAATGAGCTAATTCACTTTATAAATCATAATTACCTTCATATATGATTTATTTATTTTAATTATTTGCCAATTAGCTTAAGATGGTCTCAAAATTATTGCAACAAAGCCCATGATAATTTGAAACTAAGTTCAGAAGATATCTAAACAGATTTGTTTTTTGCATTTTGATCGATTTTGATTTATTTTAATAAATATTTTTAGCTATATTTTGCAAAACATTGTGCTAAGTTCAGTAGGAGATACAACAGTGGTAAAGACATTTTTCAGTAATTCTAATACCAAGACAGATTGTGCTGAATTCTGGAGTAGCATGAAGTGCTAATGGAGTATTATAGGGGACTAGAAGGCTTAGAGGACTAGAAGGCTTCCTAGAGGAGGCTTGATTTGAGTTCATTTTTGAAGGAAGGGTAGCACTTCTATAGCAAGATAGGATAAAGAGAAAATTACCAGCAGAGGAAATTAATTAAATAAAAATAAGTAGTAAGATACACTGTCATAAACAGAATAATGACTCTAAAAGGCTTTTTATTTGCTCCTAAAGTTTCCCAAAGCATCATAGGCATATAAATTAATTTTTAAAAGTGTCTTGAATATATTTCTCTCACACTCTCCTACTGAAAGTAATAGTTCCAAGTTATTAATTTTTTTTCAAAAGTAAAGCAAATGTTGAGGCAAAAATAAAATTCATAAATTTTACTGGTAGAAGTGTGTTTGAAAATATCTGGGAACTTACGGACTTGTAAATGGGAGAGTAATCTTTAATGAAAAATTTGCTGCATTGTATTTAATCATAAAAATAGAAATTTGAAGGAGCATAAAAGCCTGCTCATAGAAAACATTTTTAAT
The DNA here is from genome assembly GCA_004024805.1 of Geosciurus inauris. Taxonomy (NCBI): domain Eukaryota; kingdom Metazoa; phylum Chordata; class Mammalia; order Rodentia; family Sciuridae; genus Geosciurus; species Geosciurus inauris. Next base: position 13,023 of record PVHX01027199.1, on the reverse strand, counting down.
TTATACTTGACTATCAAGGAGTCGGGATTTTGTAGCAAATCTTTTGGGCCAGTGGTCCATCAAAACCAAGAAAGAGAGGTAGGAAGAATAGCCTAGGGAGTTAAAGTTCACAGGTCGCTGAGCTAGCTTCTCCTTGAGGGAATTCATTGCTACTTCTCTGGTAAGGGCTAGAGTTAGAGAAAGAATCTGTGCTATTTTGTCCAATTCCTAGTCAAATACTACCTGCTTTGTCACTTTTCAGCTGTTCATCAGTGCCCTGTATTGGGGTAATTTTCCCTATTAACTCCACTGAAACTTGGCTCATCAAGGTCACCAGTGACCATGTAGGTACTAAACTGGTTTTTAGGATGTTCTAGGTACAAAATTATCATCCCAGTCACTTGCCAGAATCGATTAACATGAAAGTGTTGGCTGAGCCAGTGAATCTCCTTTTTTCTGTCTCTTCAGGTATATCATTGTCTAATCTAGAAGGTTACACTGAGATGCCTCATACTATACTTTTTCATATTGATTTCAGTATTGATTCCACAAAGAATAATTGAGCCCTACTATCAGTAATGCTGAAGTTCAAAACCTCTGCTTTATGATCATGTATATAATAACCAACTGTAGAGTGCAGTGAAAACCAAGGACTGGGTTATTGGAGAGGCTATTTCAACATGTGAGAAATAAGAAACAGTAAAGGCTCCTGTAGAGAATTTAAAATCAATAGTAATCTTGACTAAAAATAAGTATGCTTTTATTATCATCATCTATTACAAATTCTAAAAATTCATTGAATAAAATTCTCCTTCTCCAAAGATATCATTGTAGTTTATTTTCTAATCCATTATCACAATTTTACTGCTAAATTTTAATAATACAGATGTAAGCTTAAAATAGAGCACTTTTATCTTTAATGAATATTATATTCTATATAAAATAGATTTTGAGAACTGCCAGTTATACAGCAAGTCACAGACTTGTGTGGACTCAACTACATCTATTCAACAGCAAGTCTATTATTGTTTGCAATTAATTGAGCTCACTTTGACTCAGTGAAATGCTGAAGTTCAAAACCTCTGCTTTACTAGCCCCTGTGAAAGGACATATTCCTGCATTCCCAGATTTTTGTATTTGAAAAAAAAAATTTGTGTGCAGTTTCTTTTAGTTACATTGTTTCCCCAGTATAAGATTTTAGATGAAGTTTGTAAAACCCCAGAGTATTTGCAAACATCTGGAATCATCTGTATGCATTGTGCAATGAGATATTAAGCCTTAGAAATCACTTGTTAAAGACAGATATACAGATAATGTGAAGTCTATCCACCATGCATACCAACAGCCAGAAATATAAGAAAATATACATTCACATTGACAGAAGAATCAAATTTCAAAGCAGAATGTCAGGAGCATGAACAGGAGATACTAATACTTCTTCGCCATAAAACATTTAAAGAGTGACATTGAATGCTTCTATTGGTCTCACTAAGAATGTATACATTCTTAAAGAACTAAATGGAGTAATGCCCATGAATACAGTCAGCCATTTTTCTTCTCTCTTATTGCCAAACAAGAAAATTTCCTCTTGTATAATTGATTTTGTACAAACTTATGAATTTCTGGTGAAAATATTTTGATGGAAATTTTTTTTCAAAACCACTAGTATACATCTTGAAGGCACAAAGATATGGATAGAAACACAATTTTAGGAAATTATTTTGAATGGGATTATAATGAATATCTGCAAAATTTATTGTTACATTTAAACTTTTTGTCCCTAGTTGAAAATACATTATTTTGTGTGAAAAAATAAATCAATATTGACATTAATGAAAAGTGTTCTTCAATCAATTGTAAGTTAAGAGAAATTGGAAAATCCAGCTATACTGTCTAATAAACATGCATACAGAAAGATAACAAATTTTTACAAATTTCCAGAAATTTGGAGTAAAACACAAAAAATAGTAATGTTATTATTATGTATTCTGATGCAACAATATGTAGAAATAAGTCCTTATCTTTTCTGTGTATGAATAGCAATTTATAAGACATATGGAGCCTTTAAGTGATCATTTGAGTTTATTTAAATGTATGGAAAACAGACAATTTTGTAAAACTTACAAGAAATTAGAGGTTCCTTAAACTCACATAATACATATGTTTCAACATTTTAAAAGTTGCTCATATTTTCAAAGTAATTTTCAAGTACATTATTATGAAAATACAAAAAACTGTCATACATTTAAAAACTTTTATTTAAACAAATCAATATTTTTTTCTACAAAAGATATACCTCTTTCCAAAAACTTGAATTTTCTATAAAGTTATGTTTCTTTGACCTACCTTATTTCCCCTTTAAGATGGTACATTTTATAGTATGTAAATATAAACTAATATTTATATCCCTTTTGTCTAAGTCTTTTATGTGGCTGCTTTTTTTAATACATTGAATTTATCAAAGATAAATTATATAAAGATATAAAGATTAGATTTCAGGCAGTTTCAGATTTTTATGTCCCATTATGATTTTCTCTCTGTTTTCTTCAGAAAAAGGCAACTTGAAGAACTTAAGGATCAGAAGAAAATGAATGGCACAACACAGTAACCTAAAATTTGTATGATTCAAAAGATATACAGATTTTTATCTCTTTTTCTTATTTTGTTACTGGGGATTGAACCCAAGGGTGCTTTACCATTGACTTACATTACCAGGCTTTTTATTTTTTATTGGGTCTTGCTAAGTTGCTGAGCCTGGCCTTGAACTTGAAACCCTCCTGTCTTAGCCTCCCAAGAAGCTAAATTTTCAGTCCTGTGCCACTGCCTTAAAAAAGTTTTAAATATATTAATAGGTTCTTTGAACTTTTTATTTAGGACAAGAATTCAGCAACTTTCTGATCAAAACCGTAAAAATAAAGCTTACTCATTAACACTAAGAAAACTCTTAAGCTTATGGTAACAACATATAAAATCTTACATAATATACAATCAAAAAGAATTTCATATTCTGATGCATTATTCTGAAAACATGTATGACACATATTATTAATTTATACCAAAGTATGGCATTTATTTTATTGTGAGAAAAGGTCAGTTCATGACAAAAATGACTAAGTTCTAGAAATAATAGTGTGTGTGTGTGTGTGTGTGTGTGTGTGTGTGTGTGTGGTGTTGGGGATTGAACCTAGGGGCTCTCTATCACTGAGTTACATCCTTAGACCTTTCCATTTTAAATTTTTAATTAATTAATTAATTTGTTCTAATCAGTTATACATGACAGCAGAATGCTCTTTTATTCATTGTACACAAATGGAGCATATTTTTTCACATCTCTGGTTGTATACAAAGTAGGGTCACACCATTCATGCAATCATACATGAACCTAGGGTAATGATGACCATCTCATTCCACCATCTTTCCTACCCCCATGCTTCCTCACTCCCTCTTCCTCCTCTTTGGCCAATCCAAATTTCCTCTACTCATCTCATGCCCCTACCCTCCCAAGGATTAGCATCCACTTATCAGAGAAAACATTTGGCCTTTGCTTTTTTGGGATTGGCTTACTTTGCTTAGCACAATATTCTCTAACTCCATCCATTTACTGGCAAATGCCATAATTTTATTCTTTTATTGCTGAGTTATATTCCATTGTGTATATACACCACAGTTTCATTATCCATTCATCTATTGAAGGGCATCTAGGTTGGTTCTGAAGTTTGGCTATTAGGATTGTCCTGCTATAATCATTGAAGTGGCTGCATCACTGTAGTATGCTGTTTTTAAGTCTTCAGGGTATAGATCGAGCTGTGGGATAGCTGGTTCAAATGGTGGTACCATTCCAAATTTTCTAAGGAATCTTTATACTGCTCTCCAGATTGGTTACGCAAATTTCCAATCCCACCAGCAATGTATGAGAGTGCTTTCCCCCCACATCCTTGCCAACACTTACTGTTGCTTATATTCTTGAAAATTGCCATTCTGACTGCAGTGAGATGAAATCTTAGAAATGTTCTAATTTGCATTCCTCTAATTACTAGAGATGTTAAACATTTCTTCATATATTTGTTGATTGATTGTATATTTTCTTCTGAGAAGTGTCTGTTCTGCTCCTTAGATGATTTTTTGATTGAGTTGTTTGTTTTTTTGGTGCTGTTTTTTGAGTTCTTTATATATAATGGATATTAGTGTTCTATCTGATGTGCATGTAGCAAAAATTTATTCCCAGAATGTAGGATCTCTGTTCACTTCATTGACTGTTTCTTTTGCTGATAGGAAGCTTTTTAGTTTAAATCTATCACATTTACTGATTTTTGCTTTTATTTCTTGCAATTTAGGAGTCTTGTTAAGGAAGTCAGGGCCTAATCTGACATGATGAAGATTTGATCTTACTTTTTACTCTATTAGGCACCGGGTCTCTGGTCTAATTCCTAGGTCCTTGATCCACATTGAGTTGAGTTTTGTGCATGGTGAGAGATAGGGATTTGGTTTCATTTTGCTGCATATGGATTTCCAGTTTTCCCAGCACCATTTGTCAAAGAGGCTATCATTTCTCCAATGTGTACTTTTGACACCTTTGTCCAGTATGAGATAGCTGTATTTAATTGAGTTTGTCTCTGTGTCTTCTATTCTGTACCATTGGTCTACATGTCTATTTTGGTGCCAATACCATGCTGTTTCTGTTACTATAGCTTTGTAGTATAATGTCTGATATTATGATGCCTCCGGCTTCACTCTTCTTGCTAAGGATTGCTTTGGCTATTCAGGGTCTCTTATTTTTCCAAATAAATTTCATGATTGCTTTTTCTATTTTGATAAGGAATGGCATTGAGATTTTAATTGGAATCACATTGAATCTGTGTAGCACTTTGGGTAGTACGGCTATTTTGACAATATTAATTCTGTCTATCCAAGAGCATGGGAGATCTTTCCATCTTCTATGGTCTTCTTCCATTTCTTTTTTTAGTGTTCTTTAGTTTTCATTGTAGAGGTCTTTTATTTCTTTTGTTAAATTGATTCCAAAGTATTATATTTATTTTGAGGCTATTGTGAACGGGGAAGTTTTCCTAATTTCTCTTTCAGAGGATTCATCACTGATGTATAGAAATGCATTTGATTTGTGAGTATTGATTTTATATCCTGCCACATTGCTGAATTCATTTATTAATTCTAGAAGTTTTCTGGTATGATTTATTGGATCCTCTATGTATAGAATCATGTTGGCAAATAATGATTGTTTAAGTTCTTCTTTTCCTATTCATATCCCTTTAATTTCTTTCATCTGTCTACTTTCTCAGACTAGAGTTTCAAGGACTATATTGGATAGATGTGGTGAAAGAGGGCATCCCTGTCTTATTCCCAGTTTCAGAAGGAATGCCTCCAATTTTTCTCCATTTAGAATAATGTTGGCCTTGGATTTAGCATAGATAGCTTTTACAATGTTTTGGTATGTTCCTACTATCCCAAATATTTCTAGTGTTTTGAACATAAAAGGGTGCTGTCTTTTGTCAAATACTTTCTCAGCATTTATTGATATAATCATATGATTCTTATTTTTAAGTCTATTGATGTGATGGATTACATTTATTAATTTTTGTATGTTCAACCAACCTTGTATCCCTAGTATTAGTTTGGAAGGGTTCCTTCCTTTTCTATTTCATGAAATAATTTGAGAAGTATTGGTATTAATTCTTCTTTGTAGGTCTTGTAGAACTTGGTTGAGAATCTTTCTGGTCCTAGGGTTTTCTTAGTCGGTAGGCTTTTCATGGTATCTTCTACTTTCTTGCTTGAAATTGATCTGTTTCAATTGTGAATGTCCTCCTTGTTCAGTTTGCATAGCTCATATACCTTTAGAAAGTTGCTGGTGTCTTTAAGGTTTTCTATGTATTGGAGTATAAATTTTCAAAATAATTTCTGATTCCATGCTGCATTTCAATTGTGTCTGTCATGGTATTTCTTTTTTCATCACAAATTTTAATAATTTGATTTTTCTCTCTTCTTTTCAGGAAAGGTGGCTAAGTGTTTGTCAATTTTATTTATTTTTTCAAAGAACCATCTTTTAGTTTTTTCAATTTTTTGCATTGTTTCTTTTATTTATTAATTTCATTGATTTCCACCCTGATTTTAATTATTTCTTGCCTTCTACTACTTTTGGTGTTGGTTTATTATTTTTCTAGGGTTTGACATGTTATTTTAGGTCATTTATTGGTTGACTTTTTCTTTTAATGAATGATCCTAAATAAATAAAGTTTATTACTTTCCTCTTAGCACTGCCTTCATAGTGTCCCAGAGATTTTTGATATGTGTTATCAGAGTTTGCATCTACCTCTAAGAATTTTTCATCTCCTCCCTGATGTCTTCTGTTATCCATGCATCGTTCAGTAGCATATTATTTAGTCTCCAGTTATTGGAGTAGCTTTTATTTTTTATTTTATTATTAATCTCTAATTTCATTCCATTATGGTCTGATAGAATGCAGGATAATACCTCTATATTTTTGTGTTTGTTAAGGCTTATTTTGTGACATAATATATGGTCTGTTTTGGAGAAGGACCTATGTGTTGCTGAGAAAAAAGTGTATTTGCTCATTGATAAGTGGAATATTCTATATATGTCTGCTAAGTGTAAATTAATGATAGTTAAAACATTCTATAGTTGAGTACTATAGTTTCTTTGTTTAGGCTTTGTTTGGAAGATCTATGCAGTGGTGAGAGTGGTGTGTTAAAACCACCCAGTATTATTGTGTTGTGTTTTATTTGATTCTTGAAGTTGAGAAGAGTTTGTTTAATATACACAGATGCCCCATTGTTTGGGGCATAGATATTTATGATTATTATGTCTTGTTGATGTATAATTCCCTTAAGCACTATGAAATATCCCTTTTTTATCCCTTTTCACTAACTTTGGTTTGAAGTCCACTTTATCTGATATGAAGATGGAAACCCCTTCTTGTTTATATGATCCATGTGAGTGATACATTTTTTCCCACTCTTTCACCTTCAGGTTGTGGATATCTTTCCCTGTGAGATGAGTCTCTTGAAGGCAGCATATTGTTTGGTCTTTTTAAAGTACAATCTCAGTCTATGTCTTTCAATTGATGACTTTAGGCCTTCACATTCAGAGTTATTATTGAAATATGATTTTTATTCCTGGTCATTTTTGTTTATTTTTGGTTGTTAACTTGACTTGGTTTCCCCTTTGATTGGCCTCTCCTTTAGTGTAGCTCCTCCCTTTGCAGATTTTCATTTCTTTCTCATGGAATGTTTTGCCAACAATGTTCTGTTGTGTAGGCTTTCTCACTTTAAATTCTTTTAACTTTTGTTTATCATGAAAGGTTTTTATTTTGTTATCAAATCTGAAGCTTAATTTTCTGGACATAAGATTCTTGGTTAGCTTCCATTTTTCTTCAGAGCTTGGTATATGTTGTTCCAGGATCTCCTAGCTTTGAGGGTATGGGTTGAAAAGTCTACTGAGATTCAAATTGTTCTCCCCCTATATGTAATCTAATTTTTCTGTCTTGTGAACTTTAAAATTCTATCCTTGTTATGTATGCTAGGCATTTTCATTATAATATGTCTTGGTGTAAATCTATTGTAATTTTGTACATTTGGTGTCCTGTAAGCCTCTTATATTTGATTTTCCAATTCATTTTTCATGTTTGGGAAATTTTCTGATATTATTTGATTAAAGAGATTGTGCATTCCTTTGGTTTGAGTCTCTGTGCCATCCTCTATCCTGATAAATGTTAAATTTGATCTTTTGATACTGTCTCATAATTTTTGGGTATTATGCTCATTGCTGATTACCATCTTCACTGTGTGGTCAACTTTATTTTTGAGACTGTATATTTTGTCTTTATTGCCTGAGGTTCTGTCTTCTAAGTGATCTAGTCTATTGGTAATGCTTTCTATTGAGTTTTTTATTTGGTTTATTGTTTTCTTCATTTCAAGGATTTCTTTTTTGTTGTTGTTATTTAGAATCTCTATCTCTTTCTTGAAGTGATCTTTTGCTACTGTATTTGCTCTCTTATGACTTTGTTGGAGTGATCAATTTTTGCCTGTATTCACTCTCTTACATCATTCTTTTATTTGCAGATTATTTTAATTATGCAGATTCTGAACTCCTCTGACATTTCATCTACTGCAATGTCAATGGATTTTATTATTGTAGTATCTTGGTTTATTTGGGGAATTATCCTCCCTTGTTTTTGCATGTTGTTTATAGGTTTTCCTCTCTTGCAGTGTGGATCTGAGGTATTGCACTTTCTACTCTATAACTTTGTAGTGTCCCTGCAGGTTACCAATACCTCACCTTTAAGAGGGAGATCAATGTTTATAGCATACAATGCAGCCAATATATTAGCTTCTATTTAGACATTTATAGTTTTGTTGCTATAAACAGGATGATGAGTTTATCTTCTACCATATGGCCAGTAGACTTGCATAAGTGTTTGTAGTTTTTAATGATGGACAAAGAGAACACGTGGGGGGGGGGGGATAGGATGTGATGTTTATGAGGTAGGATGTAGAAGTACAGAAGTATTAGATTATAGGATGAATAAACAGAATCAAAAGAAGTTGACTCTTAGCAGGAGTAAAAAGAGAGGTGACCCCATGCAAGTCTCCTTGTTGCCTCTGAAACCGGATGGTGTTGTTAGCACACCTAGTAGTGATACCTCTGGTGCAACCAGCCCACATGGACTTTGGTCAAGGTCTTCTAGGTCTTAGTTTCTGTCCCTTGGTGTAAGCAGCCACATCCCCAGTTCGTGGTGGCACTAGCATGAACCCTGCATATACCTTAATTTTCATCTTCTAAGCCCCAATCAGTGTCCCAAGATGGAAACTGCCCTAACTAAAGATGGCAGAAAAACCAGTGGAGGTAACCAAAGATGGTGGTGGAGGTGGCCCAAGATGGAGCTTATTTATTTCAGAAATGGGCCTGGGCTGTGAGATGGTGTTGGGTGGTCTGCTTGGTGGTGGTGCATGGTGCCACAATGGACAACTGCCTCCTGTCTCTGCCTGTTGTCCCATGGTGGAGATTACCATGAGGGAAGGGATATTGCGGTGGCTGCAGTGTCCCAAGATGAGGGTTTTTTGCATGGAGCCACACACTGCTGGATAGGTAACTGCAGCATTATGTTCCTCTCCATATGGGTGCAGTGTTCAGGTCTGGGCTCTTTGATTTTTTATTTTGAGACCAGTTCTCACTAAGTTCCTGAGATTAGCCTCAAACTTGCAGGCTTTCGACTCAGCCTCCCATGTACCTGGGAATAATTACAGTCATGAACTGTTAGGTCAGAGGCAGATGCAGAAAGCCAAACCCGCCTGCCGCCACCAAGCCGGACCCGCCCGCCACACCGCGCCGCGCAGCGCAGGCACCCTGCCGGAAAGTTTGCTCGGGAAACACTTCCCTCTCGAATGTTCGTCTCTCTCCCCTTCCCCCTCACCGCCTGGGGCCAGCCCGCCCACCGTTGCATGCGATGAACGCAGCACACATGCGCCAAACGCAGCACGCGTGCACTGAACACGCCAAAATGGTGGCCCCCAGTAGTCTGTATGGAGAAAATAGCGAACCTCCCATATGAGAATCACCATGGCTCTCGGCTCATCCCGGAAGGAATCTGACCTCACCAGCCACACTGAACCAATCTCAGAGGACACTGAACTCTAGGTCAACACCTCTTCCTGGCCTCAAGCCTGCCTTTTCTGGATGGGGAAAGGCCTTTATAACCCTGTGTAGCACGAGGGACGGAGCCTTTTCTCCAACCTGTTTGAGCCTGGTGACTGGGCGGGGAACTGGTCCGGGAGCGTATTTCTCAGAATAAAAGCCTGTTTTGGTCCTGTTTCACTTCCATCTGGTCATTCGGCTTACATGAACCACCATGGCTGGCAAGAAAAAAATTTAATAATAAAATAGAAAAAATAAGATTTCATCTCAAATAAATGTCTTTCTATGTAGAGAATCATCCATGGGCTGTGTTTGGACCACCATGCAAGAGTCCCACACAGCACTAGAGATGGGCTGACTTGCTGTAGCTGCTCAGCTCCTCTGAGATGGGTGTGACCTACCAAGATGCCAATCAACCTGCTGACTGCAAGACTCTGCCTTCTTCCTACCTTGGGAAAGACTGTTCAATGGAAGGTCTTTGAAGTCCCCTGATATAAATGGATCATGTTCAGGGCTCATTTTGCCAGATGCCAGTAGCCAGATGCTATTTTGCCAGTTGCTGGAAGTTAGAACTATCTGGGCTCATCCTACCCTTGTGGTTTTGAAACTATTTTCTGTGTTCTGTGGTTTTTTTTTTTTTTTTTTCCATTTTATTTCTTTTAGCCTGTTCTTTACTGATCAGAGAATCGCATCCTAACTGTCCACATGGGATATAGAGGACAGATGGTGCCTAGAACAGGGACTTGAGGACCCTTGATGAGTGGAGTTAAAGGTATTAGTGTGTTTGGCCTTCTCTCATAGAAAAATTGCATATATGGATTAGCATATTGTGGAATTATATTGTGAGAGTAAAAGAGGAGAGAGGAAGTGTTAAATTGTGGGACATTAAGCAAGGGGAATTCTTTGTCTTTGGAGAGTTTTATTCTTTAAATTTGAAGACATTAATAAAACAGTAAGGAAAAAGAGCCCAGCTCCCTCAGCTCTTAGAAGTGATTAGGAAAACTTGTGTGTAGTTTTGTAAAGAGGAATCACTTGATTTACATATTTAGGAAAGACTCAGCAGGGAGTTCATACAGAAATCCCAAAACTCTGTAGAAAGAATTTGAACTCTGATAGAGATGTGTTTACTTAAAAGTCTAAACGATGCAATTAAAAGTCTTAGATGTAGGAAACAGGTTTGCTCAGATCCTAATTTTTTCAGTCTGTGAGCAACCTGACTCAGCAAAAACAGGGAGAAAAATTAAAGGAGAAACAAAATCACTCCACGAGTATGACTTGCAGAAGGCCAGGAGACAGCCCTGATCAAATTTCTTTAGGGAAAGAGATACAAAGAGATACAGGAAGATGGGGGAAGGGCCTGGCTGGGGGACTTGCTGAGAAACAACTTGAATTGAAAATAGACTCCTAAAATTTACATTTCAATGGTCATACTCCAGTGATCCACACTTCCTCCCACCAGAGCTACCTGTATTCTAGTTTCAGATGGGCAAACAAAGGAAACACTCAAAGCAAGACAGGACATGAGATGGGGTCCCCAGAACTACAGTGGAATTTCAGATCATGTGGAGAGCACAAGAAGATGACTGGCCACATGGTGGCACAGTATGGTGACTTCATTCTGCGCAAGCTTCTTCCAAGCCCTGCCTCTCGGCTTTTCCAGACAAAGTGCACTATCCTGGGCTTCCTCTCAGTCCCTCCCATCATTGCTCAGTGGGCCTTCTGAGCCTGCCCTTCAGCTTTGCCATGCCTACTTGTTACATTTCCTATTCCTTAAAGGCAAACACCCAGCTGCAAAACTTTTTTTTAACAAAGATATCTTTTGTAGGCTGAATTTTAACCAGCAACCTCCTGCAAATGAGGTAAGGAGGCCACCCATTGTATTTTGGGAATGGCTTTATGCTTAATTTTTCCCAGTGCTAAACTGAATAAACTATGCTTCCTAATTCCATCGATCATGTTAGCAAGAGGTGTTCTACTTGTTTACTCACACATTTTCTTTTTAGGGATAATTATTAAAAATGAATTTGACAATTATGAGAATAAAAGCTGGTAATCTGAAATGTTTAATTTCCAAAGTTCTCATAATTGTCAAAATTTTATTATTCTTATTTCTAAACATGTTTACACAAGGATTAACACAAGAAGCATGTTTTAATTACATAATGTCAAAGTCTACATAAATGAGTGCACTTACGATATTTAAAGTAGAATAAAAATAGATCCAAATACTTTTAAATCATGTGGTTTAATAAGATTCAATTCAAATTGGGTAATTAAACAGAGACAAAAGTGTCTTAAATTTTGATACATATTTTTTCAGATGGTTAAATGATCTATACAATTTTTAATTCTTAGGATAACATATATATATGTATATATATATGTCTATTTGCTTATAATAGTTTTTCTTCAACAGGAAAAACATAACTCATATTGTGATTTACATTCATTTGAGGCTCTGCCTTCTTTAAAGAAGTGAGAAATGGATATGTTAAATTTGAGGCAAATGTGATTAATTATATAAATGCTTATTTCAGGAGATTCTTGTGACTTATAAAGTTAAGATGCTACCTAAGTAATCTTATGTCCTAAGTATTGTTTATATTGATAAAATGGTAAATAGGTATAATTCTATATACAAGATACTCAAAAGTTTTAACTAAAAATTGAAATATTTCTTCCTATTAAAATATGATAATGTATCTAGATACAAAGATTTACAGTGATTGTTTCAGAATTTATTCAAAAGGAGAATTCTACAAAGAGGAAAGAAAAATTGGAGAATTCTAGAAGGAAGAAAGAAAACATTTCTGGGTAAAAACATCTTTACATATTGAGGCTTTGATGATAGGAAGAAGAAGATTTTTCTGGATAGGAAAATCTTTATATGGTTATGTACAGGAAGATCTGAGTAAGTGACATAGAAGGTTTGAATAGGTAGAGAACAAGTTATATATAATTAACTAGGTTTCAAATACATGAAACAATTAAAAATATTTAAAGCTTTTCCCTAAGATTAAATATTAATGTACTAATGTGAATTAAAATATAAATTAATATTTTATGTTTGGTAAGCATTGTTATTTTAAAAAGGTGGTTATTTAAAGAAACTAAGATTCATAAAGTTTTGATTAAAGAAAAATATTTTCAAATACAACCTTAAATTTAAAATTTTAAACATCTCTTTTTTTTTTTTTTGGTACCAGGGATTGAACTCAGGGGCACTCGACCCCTGAGCCACATCCCCAGCCCTATTTTGTGTTTTATGTAGAGACAGGGTCTCACTGAGTTGCTTAGCGCCTCGCCATTGCTGAGGCTGGCTTTGAACTCGCGATTCTCTTGTCTCAGCCTCCCTAAGTGCTGGGATTACAAGCGTGAGCC
>PVHX01027198.1:0-19715 GCA_004024805.1 Geosciurus inauris | reverse complement strand
TTTTTTTTTTTTTTTTTTTTTTTTTTTTTTTTTTTTTTTTTTTAGTACTGGGGATTGAACTCAGGGGCACTCGACCACTGAGCCACATCCCCAGCCCTATTTTGTGTTTTATGTAGAGACAGGGTTTCACTGAGTTGCTTAGCGCCTCGCCATTGCTGAGGCTGGCTTTGAACTCGCGATTCTCCTGTCTCAGCCTCCCAAAGTGCTGGGATTACAAGCGTGAGCCACCGCGCCCGGCTCCATCAGATTGCTTTTTAAGATGGTTATTTAGATATATATTGCTATCAGAAGGGTCTGATGCCAGATTAGTGGTATTGTACTGTTGGATACTCCAAATTGCAGCTGCTAGGCAATTATTTGCTTCCATTTTTTTCTTTGTCAAGGTTTATTAGAAGGCCAAAATGAACATTGATAAGAAAATTAAACCCTAGTAATAAGTTCAGTAAAGAAAATTTTAGAAGAATATCTAGTGGCTTTAAATGAGTTGAGTCTCTAGTATCTGATGAATTATATTGTTGAGTTCAAAGAATGAGCTTTATAGGGCTGGGGTTGTGGCTTAGTGGCAGAGTGCTTGCCCCTCACATGTGAGGTACTGGGTTTGATCATCAACACATAAAAATAAATAAACAAAATGAAGATATTATATCCATCTATAACTAAAACATATATATATATTTATATAAATGAGCTTTATTTATAAGGGAAAAAGAGGCTATATGCCAGTGAATTTGACATTAATTTTTAAATTATTACTAACCCATCCTGAATTTGTAAAATAATAAAGTACATCAGCTGGGTGTGGAGGCACAGGCCTGTAATCTTAGCACTTTGGGAGGCTGAGACAGGAGAATCGCAAGTTCAAAGCCAGCCTTAGCAACAGCAAGGCATTAAGCAACTCAGTGAGACCCTGTCTCTACATAAAACACAAAATAGGGCTGGGGATGTGGCTCCGCGGTTAAATACCCCTGAGTTCAATCTCTGGTACCAAAAAAAAAAAAAAAGAAAGTAAGTAGATTAGATTCTATTTTCTTTAACTTTTTAATTTTTTGTTAAATATATTTTATCATAGGCAGTGGGAATAACAAACTATATAAAAGCATGTAAGAAGGAAAAATACAGCTGGGCACGGTGTTGCACACCTGTAATCCCAGCGCTTTGGGAGGCTGAGACAGAATCGCAAGTTCAAAGCCAGCCTCAGCAATGGCGAGGCATAAGCAACTCAGTGAGACCCTGTCTCTAAATAAAACACAAAATAGGACTGAGAATGTGGGCTTGGTGGTCAAGTACCCCTGAGTTCAATCCCTGGCACCAAAAAAGAAGAAGAAGGAAGAATATCTCCTCTCGGCTCCCAGTCCTTGTCAAGGCAATTTTTTGGACATGTGACTAATTTGAACAAATGCTGGACACACAGTATGCTTGGTTTCCAGAAAAATTTTTGTTAACATATCCTTGTGTACAAGGTGGATAGCTATATACTGCACGACAGTACTACAAAGTAGTTACAAGAGTTAAAACTAAAGAGAAATTTGAAACACTGGACTTTACCTTAAGTACTTGAAATATATAGGACACTTTCAGTTTTTTAGATGACATGAAGTTATAAAGTACATTGAATAATAATCAAAATTGCAAATAGCTAGAAAGATGACTGTAAACAAGATAAAATTAAAGACAAATATTGAGTATAAGACATGACTTAGTGCACTTAGAATTTGAGATAGTAATAGAAGCCAATATGTTGAAATAAATTACTATAAAAAAGCTATTTTGATTTCAGATCATTTACACTAGTGTAGAGAAGTAGATACTTCTAGGAAGGAGAGTATAGTGTCTATTAAGATAGGAAAGTAAAATTGTAATCATCTTGGAGGACATTATGGCAGTATTGGTTGAAGTAAAATTATTTGTGACCTAATAACTCCACCCCTTGGAATATATCTTACAAAATCACGTAAGCACATAATCCTAGAAACTGGAACTAAAATCAAATTGATAAAGACTGGCTTAGCACCCAGTTTTTGGATCTCTGTTGTTAGATGTCGCCTGTTAATAAAACTTAAACTTACAAGCAGAACAGCTAGAACTATTTGAAATGGTATTTTAATTAGGAAAAAAAATAGAATATTTTTCAAAATAAGAAAAATTGGAACAATTTTCTTTTTTTTTTTTTTTAATATTTTATTTTCTTAGTTGTAGGTGAACAGAATATCTTTATTTTATTTTTATGTGGTGCTGAGGATCGAACCCAGTGCCTCACGCATGCTAGGCGAGCACGCTACCACTGCGCCACAATCCCAGCCCCTTCTTTTTTTTTTTTTAATGTTTTTTTTAGTTGTCAATGGATCTTTATTTTATTTATTTATATGTGGTGCTGAGAATCGAACCCAGTGCCTCACACATGCGATGCAAATGCTCTACCACTGAGCCACAATCCCAGCCCCTGGAACAATTTTCTTGAAAAAGAAAAAAGATACTTCATATCCCACCTGCAGGCAATTCAGCATTACTTTTATGGTATAAATATTCTTTCCAGTTTTTCCCATCTTACTTTTTAAATAATATAGATTAACAGGGAATATGTTATAGAATAATAAGGATTAAATATAGTGTGTGTGAAATGCTTGGCTTGAAGCTTTTTATGAAGTAAATATTTAATAAATCTGAACTGCTTTTACTGTGTATAATGTTATAGTAACTATTTTCTTGATGCTTTTATAAGATTTTTCCATTAAGCATAAAATCAAGTTATATATGGATGTATAAAATAATCCCACAATTAATAAAAACTATTTTAAAATTATATGAGCCTGAACCTTTGTGTGGATGTATTGCTGTTTGTTTTGTTTTGTCATTGGCTTGTTTCTAGCATCGCTGTGTATATTTCTTTTACCCTTGAAGTATTTATATTTTTCTTGATTTCTAGGAGGACTTTTGTGCTGCAAGTAGGTGTCATGTAGTGAAAGCTATGACTTCTCCTTGATTATTAGAATCAGACTTTGGATAATAATAATTCATTAATCATGGTTACATAAATATTCATTTTTATTTTCCTAAAGCATTTTTCTGCTTTTATTTATTTTTATAATGTCTAAACCATCTGAAATTGATGTTTGTGGACTGTATGAGGAAGGGATCCAACTGCTTTTCCCATGAAGCACCTGTCCATATGCTGAGTGATCCTTTCCGTATTGATCTGAAAGCACTTTTTTATAAAGCCTTGCATTAGGGTTTAGATTTGTGGTTTCAGGACCAGAGCAACAATTTTTAAATTATTACTGCTATATAATAAATTTTACTATCAGATAATGTTTGCCTCCTTTTTTTCCCCCCAAAACTTCTCTAATATTTGTATTCTTCCAGATGAACTTCAAAATTATTTTACCAAAAAAAAATTTAAATTTGGAGAACGGGATAAAATAATTTAGACGAGAATCTTGTTGTTGTTCCCCATATCCTAACTCATCTACTTCTCCCCCAAATTTCTTTACTGTTATCATTTTGCATTAATGTATATTTGTTGTAATTGACAAGTCAATATTAAATCATCACTATTAACTAAAATCCATAGTTTACATTGGGGTTTACTCTTTGTGTTATATGGCTGTTTTATGTTGTCATTGTTATCCCACTCCAGTACTAGGGATTGAACCCAGGCCCTCATGCATGCTAGGCAGCACTCTACCAACTGAGCTATATCCCCCTGCTGTGGATTTACTAGTACATAATGTTATATATCCACTATTATAGTATTCTTCAGAATACTTTGGTTGCCCCCAAAATCCCCTGAACTCCACCTATTCATCCTTTTTTCCTCTCCCCAAATGCTGAACATAGTTTCTGTGTTTTCTAGAAATTTGGAATCACACACAGGATGTATATAGCCTTTTCACATTGGCTTCTTTCACTTAGGGAATATGCATTTAAGGTTCCTCATTTCATGAGTGTGATAATATATTTTTAAACTTTTTTTTCCTTTAAAAACTAATGTCATGCGTGAGGCACTGGGTTCGATCCTCAGCACCACGTAAAAATAAAATAAAGATATTCTGCCTACAACTAAAAAATAAATATTTAAAAAAAAAAACTAATGTCAGTTGGTTGAAGTACATGGATTTCTACTGTGCATATATTTGAATATTGTATATATTTAGCATTATTAGAAAGTGGTTTTTCCAGGCTGGGATTGTGGCTCAGCAGTGGAGCACTTGCCTCACATGCGTGAGTCACTGGGTTCAATACTCAGCACCACATAAAAATAAAAATAAACAAATAAATAAAGATATTGTGTCCATCTACAACTAAAAAAATTTTAAAAAAAAGAAAGAAAGAAAGTGGTTTTGCCCAGCCTTTGCAAAAGAAAGTGAAAATCTGCACCTGACTACTACTTAATATAGTACATGGTAGGGGAGGCTAGGATGTAGCTCAGTGGCAGTGTCTGCCTTGCATTCTCAAAGACCTGGGTTCAACCCCCGGTTCCCAATAAAAAAGAACCCCATCAAAAAAATTGTACATGGGGGGCTGGGATTGTGGCGCAGTCGTAGCGTGCTCGCCTAGCATGCAGTGAGGCACTGGGTTTGATCCTCAGCACCACATAAAAATAAAATAAAGATATTCTGTCCACCTACAACTAAAAAAATAAATATTTAGAGCAGTGTTTAGATCTTGTTTTTGACTCAGCTTTCAAACAGGTATTTCCCACACTTGTGAAAACCTTCTGGCTTAGTTTCATTAAAGAATATTCCAAGACGGCAAGTTGAGCTGTTTAAATCAAATTACTATTTGCACAATGTACTTATGTTAATTAGGATGTTATTAATACTGAGCAATAAAAGCAAAATAAATGAATGAATTGAATACTAGGGTTGAAATAAGACTGAAATTTTAATTCATATCCTTTCAATTTCAAGTATTTATGAAAAATAGCTATTTTCATTGAGTATAAAAATATACATTTGAACATAAACTTTATTTTATTTTTTGTACTGGGGCACTTTACCACTGAGCTACATCCTCAGTACTTTTTTTTTTTGAGACAGGGTCTTGCTGAGTTGCCCAGGCTGGCCTTGAACTTGTGATCTTCCTGCCTCAGCCTCCCAAGTTGCTTGGATTAAAAGTTTGGTAGTGATGGAACCTCTAATCATATGTTCTTACTTCCTATACAATAATTATAATTATTACCTTGAGATAAAAGATTACAAAGGGTCTTTTGAGCCTTCAAAGAAAGACTTAAATATTCTTAGTTTGTGTTACATTTAGTCTTATTCTTTGGAAAATTTTAAATTTAAATATTTTAGTAGAAGCATCATATGCTAATCATTATAGATAACAATTACATATTCTGTATTATAGGAATACTGGCATTTTCCCTGCTAGACTTGACTAAAAAGTAAGCCAGTAAACAAAACACATATTTCATTTATGAATTCAAACCAAAATCATGAACTTGCTGATTGTTTCAGAAAGTATATATATTTTTTTTTTAATATTTATTTTTCAGTTGTAGGTGGACAGAATATCTTTATTTTATTTTTATGTGGTTCTGAGGATCGAACCCAGTGCCTCACGCGTGCTGGGCGAGCACGCTACCACTGAGCCATAACCCCAGCCCCTCAGAAAGTATATTTCAACATGTATTGATAACGGAATGAAATATAGCTAGGTATGGTGGCACATACCTATAATCTCAGCTTCTTGGGAAATTGAGGCAGGAGGATCACTAGTTTAAGGCCAGCCACAGCAACTTAGTGTGAGACCCTGTCTTAAAATAAATTTTTATGAAGGGCTAAGAGTGGAATTCACTGGTAGAGCATCCTTGGGTTCAATCACCAGTAACCCCCCGCCACCACCAAAAAAGAATGAAATATAGGCATTTATTTAAGGTGCTTACCATGGGATAATGGTTGAAATTGTTGACTTTCTGTAGGATTATGCAAAGCCTTTTTATTCTGCAGTATCATAATTCATTTCACTGATATTTGATGCATTTCTGGAGGGTTGTATTAAAAGGGGGTAAAAACATTGTAGTAGAAGCAGCCAGTGCCACTGATACCAATAAGGAAGTTCAGAAAGTTATTAGTTGCTGCTATTTTCTGCATGATGCTGGAGGTCAACAGGCTGAGATGCAGTTAGTATTTCAGAGTGAGGAAAGGGAACCATACATAAGTAAGTGGTCATCAGGTAGCCCTAGAATGGCAACCATATATTATGGATTGATACGAATTCTATAAATGTGAATACATTTTCGTATTAGCTATAGTGGAGATTATTGAATAAGCCTATTCAGTACAGAGTAAAAACTTAAAACTGTTGACAAGTGGAACATATATTTAACCAGGTAATTTGGAGGTTTATTGTAACTACAATCTGAAATCTTCAGGGATTTTTTTAATGTTATTGTATTTTTTATACCTTTATTTTATTCGTTTATATTTATGTGGTGCTGAGGATCAAACCCAGAGCCTCACACATGCTAGGCAAGCGCTCTACCACTGAGCTGCAGCCTCAGCTTCAGGGATCTTTTAAAGGATCTTCACTTTTATTCTTTAGGGTTTGATTTACTATACGAGTCTTCCTTTGTTTAGTTGCTATTCCATCTATCTGAAGCATCTGATAAACAGGTTTTTTAAAAATATTTTGTGGCCAGGCATGGTGATCTGCACCTGTAATCCAGTGGCTTGGAAGGCTGAGGCAGGAGGATCACAAATTCAAAGCCAGCCTCAACAATTTAGCAAGGCCCTAGGTAATTTAGCGAGACCCTGTCTCAAAATAAAACATAAAAAGGGTTGGGTATGTGGCTCAGGGGTTAGGCACCCCTGGGTTCAGTCCCTGCTACAAAAAAATAAAATTACTTTCAAGGTGAGCGCTGTAATCCCAGTAGCTCGGGAGGCTGAGACAGAAGGATTGCAAATTCAAAGCCAGCCTCAGCAATTTAGCAAGACTTTCTGTCTCAAAATAAAAGAAATGAAAAGGGATAGGGATGTAGCTCAGTGGTAAAGCATCCCTGGATTCAGTCTCCAGTACAAAAAACAAAACAAAAAAACCCACCTCATTGCTTTTTGATTTCAACCGTTTTTGCTAATTCTGCATAGGACTACTGGTTTTGGTCTACTCAGAATGATAAACTGCACTTCCATGTGAATTTTTCTTGGCCCAAATGATTGGTTTATTTTTTCTTCCCCTGAGATAGATAATAGATTAATAGATCGATAGATAATAGATTAATTCAAATCATGTCTTTGGAATTTCTGATAAAACTTTTGCTTTGATATCTACTTGTTATAATTCATTTTACTTGTCTCAAAGGAGACAGGTGTTGCATCTATAATAAAACTGATGAAAAACAACTTGGAAAAAAGAAGGGGGAAAAAATCAACTCAAGGTCAACAACTAGCAAAACCTAGGAGTACCCTTTAAGGTTTTAGTCTTATTTCTTACTTTAAGTGATAGCAGTACACCTTCCTAGAGTTATAGATTCATTGGATCAGATAGTTACCTTACATATTAAGAGGTGGGACAACAGAGGTGGTAGTCTTAAAATTATTCTGGATTTGGGGCTGGGATTATAGCTCAGTGGTAGAGCATTTGCCTCGCATGCGTGAGGCCCTGGGTTCGATCCTCAGCACCACGTACAAAACAATAAAATAAAGACATTGTGTCCATCTACAACTAAAAAAATATTTAAAAAAAAACTATTCTGGATTTGTTTTCTCATCTCTGTCACTTATCTAACATGTAAGAAGAAGTGTGACTGTGACTAAACTGTATCTGAAAAGAGAATTGACTGGAGCTGATGTGGGACTGTTAGGATTTTGTGTTTGATCAGTATGTTGTACAACTATTCTTAATGATTTCAGGCTTAAGTTTTCACTTGTAATTTATTCACTGTATATATCTTTGCATATATCTATTTTTTTTAAACTGAGGATTGAACCCAGGAATGCTGTACCACTGAGGTAGATCCCCAGCCCTTTTTATTTTTTATTTTGAAATAGTCTTGCTAAGTTACTGAGGCTTGCTTTAAATTTGCAGTTTCCTGCCTCAGCCTCTCGTGTCCCTGGGATTACAGGCATGCACCCTGTTTTTTTTACTGTTTTGTGGTTCAGTATTACGATATTATTGATACGATGTGGTAATGTGATTTCTTTCTTCTGTAAATTCTGTCAGTGGTCTTTTTAATTTGATGAGCAAGTACCTAAATGAAAGTTTGTCATTGTATTATATCCTTTTTAACTGTGTGACCTTTACTCAATAGAGAACCTGTGAAGGAAGGACTGACTTTCCTCAAACCATCCTGCTCCACCTCAGTGCCAGCATTATACATACTCATTTCAGATTTTATTGTGGAATGGAATATTGAGACTGGTTCAAGTTCTGAAACTTAGTATAGTTAGCAGAGATCTCTGGTTGCCCGTAGCCAAGTCAGAGTACCTGCCTGGATCCCAGCTGGCAACATTTGGTCTGCTGCGTGCACTCTCTCTTTAATATTTTTTAGTTGTCAATGGATATTATTTATTTATATGTGGTCCTGAGAATCGAACCCAGTGCCTCATAAATGCTAGGCAAGGGCTCTACCACTGAGCCACACCCCAGCTCCTGGTCTGCTGCTCTCAAGAAAAAAACAAATGATATAAAAAGGAAAAATGAATATTACGCAGTTTGATCAAACTAGGGAGAAGCAGCTAGATTGTTTCTCTGCTGGTCCTACAGAAGTGGTTACAAATGATAAACAAAACCCAGGGGAGCTCAATGTGATGATGCACACCTGTAATCCCAGTTGCTGGGGAGGCTGAGGCAGGAGGATCACAAATTGAAGGCTAACCTCAGCAACTTAGACCCTGTCTCAAAAAAAAACTATAAAGGGCTGGGGATATGACTCAGTGCTAAAGCACCTCCGGGTTCAATCCCCTAGTACAAAAACAAAACCAAAAAACAAAACCCTCGGGTGATACACATATGCAGCTTGAGCTAGACTGTGCTAGTCAGAGAATATGTCAGTTTCCGTTTACTTGGCTTTGCCTGGCCTGAAACTCATTTTTTTCAGTTTTGATTCTCAGGAAAAGGAAATTTGGGATGCAGGATACTTACAGAATGTTGCTTTTAATCTTAAAGAGGACTCTTATTTCATAACCATTACCCACCAGAATCTATTTCTTTCATCTCCCATATTTAGTTAGTAACAAAAAACAAACCCACTGGTTCAAAGTGTGACATATGAAGCCGGGCGCGGTGGCTCAAGCCTGTAATCCCAGCACTTAGGGAGGCTGAGACAGGAGGATCGCGAGTTCAAAGCCAACCTCAGCAATGGCAAGGCGCTAAGCAACTCAGTGAGACCCTGTCTCTACATAAAACACAAAATAGGGCTGGGGATGTGGCTCAGTGGTCGAGTGCCCCTGAGTTCAATCCCCAGTACCAAAAACAAAAAACAAAAACAAAGTGTGACATATGACTGCACTCCCAAGGGACCTAGGTGGCTGAGGCAGGAGAAATGTAAGTTCAGAGCCAGCCTTAGTAACTTAGCGAAACCCTAAGCAACTTAGACCTTGTCTCAAGATAAAAAATAAAAAAGGACTGAGGATTGCTCAGTGGTAAAGGACTCCTGGAATTCAGTCACCGGTATTGCAAGGGGCAGGGGGACGGTGAATTTACGAGTCAGATTTGTTTTTAAAGATTTGTGTGCAGGGCTTTTTATTTTTGTTTTTTTAAATAATTTATGTTGACGTTCTAGGGATTGAACTCAGGAGTGCTGAACCACTGCGCTTATATCCCTGGCTCTTTTTTTTTGTGTGTGTATACTTATTTGTTGGTACTGAGGATTGAACACAGGGACACTTTACCACTTAGCCACATCCTCAGCCTTTTTTATGTTTTATTTTGAGACAGGGTCTCACTAAGAACTTAGGTCTTAAGTTGCTGAGGCTGACCTCAAACTTGATCCTCCTGCCTCAACCTTCAGTTTTGCTGGTATTAAAGGATACACTGTGCCTCTCTTTGTAGAAACTTAAAAATTTTTAAGAACATTTACGAAGAACCGTATGAATATGGAAAATATTTAAAAATCAATAGCTCTGGTTGAATAGAAGGAATAAAAAGCTTTCCCACCCGCTTGACAAATGTTCATTGGAATTATTGCCCTTGGTTATTTAACTTGCTAGTTTTGTGTCCTCAGAAAAGCTAGTTGCCAATATATGACACTGGGGTAATATATTCTGCTCCCTAAATTAACTTGGATAATTTTAGGATCAAGAGATAAGATTAAGCCGGGCACGGTGGCTCAATCCTGTAATCCCAGCATTTAGGGAGGCTGAGACAGGAGAATTGCGAGTTCAAAGCCAGTCTCAGCAAGGGCAAGGCGCTAAGCAACTCAGGGAGACCCTGTCTCTACATAAAACACAAAATATAGCTGGGGATGTGGCTCAGTGGTCGAGTGCCCCTGAGTTCAATCTCTAGTACCAAAAAAAAGAGAGAGATAAGATTAAGTTGCACCTAACATTTGACACAAATAACTTGGATGCTGTTATATGCACATCTTTTTAAAATAATCATGTTTGCCACTCATTTTTACCAAATGAGGTAAAGAGACATTCATAACTGCTGGTAGGAAACAAAATTGCTACAACTCTGGAGAGAGTTTTCTCAAAATGTCCAGGAAAATTCTTCTCCTCCCCCTATCTGTATGTCTCTGTTTCTTTTCTTTCTTTTTTCCTTTTTCTTTCCTTTTTTTGTTTTAGGTGAACACAATATCTTTATTTATTTATTTTTATGTGGTGCTGAGGATCAAACCCAGTGCCTCCCACATGACTCTGTTCCTAAGCCTCAATCCCAGCCTCATCTTTTTTCTTTTTAATAGTCCTGGAGCCAGGCATGGTGGCTCACGCTTGTAATCCCAGCACTTTGGAAGGCTGAGACAGGAGAATCCCAAGTTCAACGCCGGCCTCAGCAAAGGCGAGGTGCTAAGCAACTCGGTGAAACCCTGTCTCTACATAAAACACAAAATAGGGCTGGGGATGTGGCTCAGTGGTGGAGTGCCCCTGAGTTCAATCCCCAGTACCAAAAAAAAATAGTCCTGGGACTAAACTCCAGGCTCTAGGTGTGCTGGGCAAGGTGTACTCACCCACAGAACTGTATCTCAGCCTGTTATGTATCTTTTGATTCAGATGTAAAGATGTTAGAAAGTTTTTAACTACACGGCTACTTATTTGCAACATTATATAAAAGGATGAGGAATTAGAATCACCTTAAGAGTGGAGCAATAAATGATAGCTCAAATTAAATTTGATATAGTTATACAGTGTAATACTGTATTATGTTATAAAAGAATATTAGTAAGGAAAGGGACTTACGCTATGTTGGGTGAAATTAGCAGGTTGACTTAATTTTTTTAAAAAAGGGTGTGTAGCTTGGGGGTAGAGCAGGTGCGTTGGGTTCAATAAGCCCAATACAGCTCGCGCGCGCATGCACACACAAACACAGTTCCAGGTTTTGGAACATCTTGGATTTTTTTTGACTAGGGATTCTCAATTTGTGATGATAATCTCAAAGTGATGGTTTTGTTTTAATAAGGAAAAGAAAGCAGTATTCATTTTGCATTTTTCTCGTTTTAATATTCACCGCCCCCCTTTTTGTTGGTACTAGAGATTGAATCCAGGAGCACTTAGTCTCAGTCACATCCCTAGCCCTTTTTTATTTTTTAGAGACAGGATCTCGCTAAGTTGCTTAGGGCCTCACTAAGTAGCTGAGGTTGGCTTTGAACTTGCAATCCTCTTGCCTCAGCCTCCTGAACCACTGGGATTAGAAGTGTGCACCACTACGCCTAGCTTCCTTTTAATATTATTATTTTTTAAAATATTTTTTAAGTTGTTGGACCTTTATTTTTTTTCATTTATTTATATGTGGTGCTGAGAATCGAACCCAGTGCCCTCACACATGCTAGGCATGCACTCTACCACTGAGCCACAACCCCAGCCCACCAATATCACCATTTGTTTATATTTCCCTTTCCACAAAATGTCCACTAAGATCATAGTGGTTATAATTTGTGCATATGTTATATATAATATGTTATCTGTTATATGAGCTTTAGCATAAGAAACTGTTGTGTTCTCAAAGTGTCAGGTGCTTGGACTTGACCCTGAGATAGAAGTAGGATGAGGTAGGAACATTAAACATTTAGAACTGCTGTATATAATTTCTTTGCCCTTGACATTTCCTCTTTATTTACTTGATACTTATTTTTTAGATTAAAAGAGGGAAATAAAGCTAAGAAAATAGATATTTTTAAATTGTTTTTATTATTTTGGGATATCCTAATGAAATTTATTTTTATGGAAATTTGTAATACTGCAAAAACAAAATGATTAATAAAAGGGGATCATGAGGGAGACATTTTTGCCTTATTTTGTATTGATTAGGAAGGCCCAAGTAAAACCACTACTTGGTGGGAAATATATTTCACTCTATATAAAGAAGATATTTCCTAATGAATCCATTGGTAAAATAGATTGGAAGGTACAGGCATTGTTATGAATAGCACACAGACTCAGACTCATAATAAGAATTTATCTCTCTTCCACCATTGTGTCTGGGAATGCAATATGCTAATAACCCTGTAATTATTATTTATTATACTTTAATCTTTGGCATGCCCATAATTATCTGGAACATCAAATATTTGCTGTAAAGCCCTGTTATCTTTCTCTACTCTTTTTGTTTGTGTTTTTGTAACATACCCTTCAATTAAAACTTAATCCCACCAGTTCTGCCATACTGCTAGAGAGTTTTTACTTCTTAAAGCATTAGGTAGTGACATTAATGTTTATACAAGGGCATTCTTAGCATTGTATGTAGTAACAAAAGCATCTGTCTCTATAATGGAATATAATATAATTTGAATACAAGAGGTATTTAAATGTGCTGATAAGGAATAATAGATAAGATGAAGTGGATTTATGTACCATGTGCAATCTAGTGCGTTTTCAAAACAAGTAAAGTAGTGGTTATCTAGAGGACTGTGGATAAGTGTTTTTAGGTAAAATATCTCTGAAAGAACACATAAAACAAGAAAATTGGTTGCATCAGAGATGGAATATCAGGGATCAGTGGTTGAAAGGATACTTTATATTTATTTAAAATTTGCTTAACCTTATGTACATATTACCTTTTATTTAAATTAATTAAAATATTTTAAAGAAAATCCCCAAAAACCTTTTCTATCATGCTGGAATTTAAGGTGCAAAATAATTATAACATCTTGAAGTAGGTTGCCTTAGGAGGAAGGGTGAGTTGCCTATATCCTTTCAGAGAAGAGTAAAAGATAAGTATAAATTTGGGTGAAGTGGTGCTCACTTGTAATCTTAGCAAATTGGGAGACAGAGGCAGGAGGGATCACTAGTTCAAGGCCATCATTGGCAACTTAATGAGACTCTTGTCATGAAATTTAAAAAGAGCTAGAGGTGTAGATCAGTGGTAGAGAGCCCCTGGCTGGGTCACTTCCCCACAGAGCAAGAAAAGGCAGAAAGTGGAGTGGAAGGGGAGAATGAAGTTACCTGCTAATTGATCTTTTCTGCCCTTTAAGTTTTAATTTAAAATGAATGTCTCAGGGCATATATATTATAGCTCAGTGGTCGAGCACTTGCCTAGCACTTGCCTAGCACATGGGAAGCACTGGGTTCAATTCACAGCACCACATAAAAATGAATAAATAAAATAAAGGTATTGTGTCTGTCAAAAACAATTTTTTAAATAAAGTGAATGGCTCCCTCTATTTCAGTATACTAATCTTTTTACACTGCGTATAGCTTGCCCTTTTTTAACCTATTCTAATGGTTTGAAGTTATTTCTTTTTTTAATTTTTTTCTTTATTTTTTTGGTTCTGGAGATTGAACTCAGGGGCGCTCGACCACTGAGCCACATCCCCAGCCCTATTTTGTGTTATGTAGAGATAAGGTCTCAGTTGCTGAGTGCCTTGCCATTGCTGAGGCTGGCTTTGAACTCGCCATTCTCCTGTCTCAGCCTCCCTAAGTGCTGGGATTATAGGCTTGCGCCACCGCACCCGGCTTTGAAGTTCATTTGTTCTTCCCTCCCTTCCTTCCTCCCTCCCTCCCTCCCTCCCTCTCTCCCTTCCTTTCTTCCTTCCTTCCTGAACCTAGTGCCTCACACATGCTAGGCAAGTGCTCTACTACTGAGCCACCACCTTAGCCCCTAAAGTTATTTCTTATAGAGAAATATAGTTATATGAAAACATTTCTCTGACCAGGCATGGTGGTACATACCTGTAGTCCCACCAAATCCAAAGGCTGAGGCAGGAAGATCTCAAGTTCGAGGCTAGCCTCAGCAACTTAGCAAGACCCTGTCTCAAAAAATGAAAAGGACTGGGAATGTAGCTCGGTGGCAAAGTGCCCTTGGCTTCAATCCCCAGTACAAAAAACATTTCTTTGTGAAACTAAATTCTAGTTGCCTTCCCTTGATTTTATATACCTAATAGTAAGAGAACAGTAGTGTGTAAACATTAGCAAAATTAATGCTTATTGTCATAGATTAATAAGTTATACTTTATCTGTAGAGTGCCCACAGCTTGAGGTAAGCAATAAATTAGAAACATATCAAAGTTCAAGAATAATAATATATGGATATACTGTGTAATAGGAGCTAAGTGTTCTTGAGGCTTTGTAGGGTGTGTGTGTGTGTTTGAGAAATACGTGTACTCTTGGGAAGGGAGCACTCTTAAAGGAGTGCCTTCAGGTTCATGAGTTTTAAATAAAATATTTCTTAAATATGAATTTAGGAAATTTAGGAGTCATTTGAATTTGTTTTCTTTCAGAAATCGAGCTATAGCAGATTATCTTCGTTCAAATGGCTATGAAGAGGCATATTCAGTTTTTAAAAAAGAAGCTGAATTAGATATGGTACGTTTGACTTTTTACAATTATTCATAGTGGGTTTTACTATAGTAGTTAACAGTCAATTCAGCTATTAACAAATCTTGTCATTTGTTATTGTGGGTGTTTTGGCATTAAACTTGATTTTTATGCTTTTAATATAATCAGATTTTTAGTAATATTTAGGCTTAGAGATGGTTATTCTGTGTTTTGAACTGTCATAGTTAAGGCATTGTTTAAAGGTTCCCATTTATTTTTCTCTAGAATGAAGAATTAGATAAGAAGTATGCTGGTCTTTTGGAAAAAAAATGGACATCTGTTATTAGATTACAAAAGAAGGTAACTAAATCTTTTTTCTTTAGTGAGCTGTACTCAGTATGTTATTATATATTAATTTTCTGAAAGTATTAGCGAATTGTTCTGTATTGTCTATCTTTTTTTTTTTTTTAAGTACCGGGGATTGAACTCAGGGGTTCTCAACCACTGAGCCACATCCCCAGCCCTATTTTGTGTTTTATTAGATACAGGGTCTCACTGAGTTACTTAGCGCTTTGACCTTGCTGAGGCTGGCTTTTTTTTTTTTTAAATATTTTTATTAGTTGTTGATGAATCTTTATTTATTTTTATGTGGTGCTGAGGATCAAACCCAGTGCCTTATACATGCTAGGCAAACGCTGTACCACTGAGCCACAATCCCAGCACCCTGAGGCTGGCTTTGAACACGGGATTCTCCTGTATCAGCCTCCCAAAGTGCTGGGATTACAGGCATGTG
Organism: Geosciurus inauris; assembly: GCA_004024805.1. Lineage (NCBI taxonomy): Eukaryota > Metazoa > Chordata > Mammalia > Rodentia > Sciuridae > Geosciurus > Geosciurus inauris. The sequence continues at coordinate 4,070 of PVHX01027198.1, read as the reverse complement.
CTACCACGCCCAACTTGTCTGTCTAATCTTGAAAAAGCAAATGAAAATAGATTCCTTCTGCTTTATGAAAACTTAGATCATTGCTGGCACATGTAAATTCATTCAGCATGGGGTATTGACTGTGTTAAATTGGTATAGTCCTAACTTTGAGAAACTAATGCTGCAAGAATTCATTTGTGCCCTTAGAAGAGAAGGACTCTTGGAATTGGTGTGGTGACAGGGAAAGAGCACTAAAGCATGCTATTAGACAACATTTTCATCTCTGAGTTTTATTTTTATCTGTAAGGTGAGAGCAACGAATAATATTCAAGCCCTAAAATGATTATACTTCACAGGCAAAGTTAGAATAAATAAATAACTGTTCTAAATTGAGTTTATCTAGATAAACTATGAGTTTATCTATATAAAGTCATATTAGAAAAACCAGGTATGGTGGTGCATGTCTGTAATGCCAGAGGCTCAGGAGGCTGAGGCAGGAGGATCTCGAGTTCAAAGCCAGCCTCAGCAAATGTGAGACCCTAAGCAACTCAGTGAGAATCCTGTCTCTAAATAAAACACAAAATAGGGTTGGGGGTGTGGTTGAGGGTTGAGGGCCCCTGAGTTCAATACCTGGTACCCCCCACTCCCCCAAAAAAGCTCTTAGAAAAAAATACCTAGCTCATAGTAGCTGTTGAATATTAGCTTGTTTTTAAGCTAGTGTATATATATAACATTTGCTCTATATTAACATAGAGTTGGATGCAGTGTCACATATCTGTAATCCCAGCTACTGGAGAGGCTGAGGCAGGAAGATTGTGAGTTCAAGGCCAACCTTGGCAATTTAGGAAGATTTCTGTCAAAAAATAAAAAGTGAGAGAACTGAGGTTATAGCTCAGTGTGGTAGATTGTCCCTGGGTTTAATCTCTATAACACACACACACACACACAAAGAAAAAACAGTAGGTATATAACAAAAATTGGTTTGTAAACAATGTATTCAGAGTAGTAGTCCTAGAAGAAGCAAGACAGGTTTACTGCTCTTCTGATAAGTGGTACGAAGACTCTGTTGTCAAATGTAAATTGAAGTTTTTGAGTTAAATAGTTAAGATTGTTACACTGAATTTTCCCCTTTTTGGTTTTGTTTATACTACTTAGATTTTGTAATTTTCATGTAAATCTGCCAAATGCTTTGCAAATTACTGATGTTTGTTCGCCTATTTTACCTATATATAGGCACAAAACAAAGGCAGTTTTTAAAAGGATCAAGCCAAAGCTGGGTGTGGTGGTGCACACCTGTAATCCCATTAATTTTGGAGGCCAAGGCAGGAGGATCATAAATTTGTGAACCTGGGCAATTTAGTAAAACTGTGTCTCAAAATAAAAAATAAAAAGGGGTTGGGGACTTAGGTCAGTGGTGGAGCACCACAAGGCCCAGTCCCCACTACCACAGAATAAATAAATAAAAAGAAAAAGTAGATATCAACTGTCATTTTTATCAGAATCTGTCTACTTAATTGCATGTTCCTTTTCAAGGTTATGGAATTAGAATCAAAGCTAAATGAAGCAAAAGAAGAATTTACGTCAGGTGGTCCTCTTGGTCAGAAACGAGACCCAAAAGAATGGATTCCCCGTCCACCAGAAAAATATGCACTGAGTGGTCATAGGAGTCCAGTCACTCGTGTCATTTTCCATCCTGTGTTCAGTGTTATGGTCTCTGCTTCAGAGGATGCTACAATTAAGGTAAGCTTTTGTTAGAGAAGACTTTAATTGGGGGCGGGGGACTAAAAATGAGGCCCTATGCTGAGAGAAAGAAAAGGTTCTTTGTGTCAGTGATTTGATTCTGAACTTTGAAGACTGGATTAGAATAAAATTTCATTGTAGCTTCTGAGAGGCATTCTTGCCAGTAAGTTCACTGTGAATTTTGAGAAAATAAACAGTGTTTTTAATTTAATGTTGGGCAGTAGGTCAGCTTGTGCTTGGATAGTTTTTGTCCTTGGTGAATGAAAAGTATGCTCCTTACTTTTAAGCAGAAATGATATATGAAAATAATGGTGTACAAAACTAGAAATTCAGGGGGTAAATTTCTTCTGGAAAGGAATTTTAGAAAACTATTTTTATGTAGTTGCCTTTAGACTACACACAACAAAGGGATAGTTGTGTAAATGACATGGAAAAATAAGATAGTTAAAATATAGATAGGTTTAGGTAAGTTTCTCTGTTGTAAGTAAGGCTTATTTCGTATTAAGTTTCAGATTTTAAAAAATTTGAGTCAGTTGTATATAGCAGCAGTCCAGCATAAAATGCAGGAATGACCAGGAATGGTACACTACACTAATCCCAGCTACTCAGGAGGCTGAGGCAGCAGGATGGCAAGTTCAAAACTGGCCTTGGCAACTTTGTGAGACCTTGCCTCAAAATTAAAAATTTTAAGAGAGTGCTAGGAGTGTAGATCAGTGGTAAAGCAGCTCTGGGTTTAATCCTCAGTAAAACAATATATACACACACATACATATATTAAAATAAAAGGCAGAAATGATTTAAATGTGACTATATTTAACCAGTTCTTCAAATTAAATATTATTGTTTTACATTTTTCTCGTGTGGTTTCTTTTTTTTTTTTAAATATTTTTTTAGTTGTAGATGAACAGAGTATCTTTATTTATTTATTTGTATGTGGTGCTGAGGATCGAACCCAGTGCCTCACACATGTGAGGCAGGCACTCTACCACTGAGCCACAATCCCAGCTCCTTGTGTGGTTTCTTTACTTTCTAAATTGGTGACTTCTATCTTGGGGCCTGATGAGCCATGAGGGTGGGTGGCAGGGTAATTGTCAAGGAATCTTTTATTTTTTATGATTTATTGGTACTGGAAATAGAACCCAGGAGCACTTAACCAGTGAGCCACACCGTACACCGTAGCCCTTTTAAAAACTTTTTATTTAGAGACAAGTTCTCACTAAGTTGCTGAAAAAATATTACTATCTTTTTCAAACATAGGTGGGCATGTGTTTAATTATTAATTTTAGCCTGGATATGGTAGCACATGCCTGTAATCCCAGTGACTTGGGAGGCTGAGTTAAGAGTATTGAAAATTTGATGCCAGTGTCAGCAACTTAGTGAGACCCTATCTCAAAAATAAAAAGACTGGAAATGTAGCTGAGTGGTAAAGTGCCTCTGGGTTCAATCCTCAATACTGGAAAACAAAGCAAAACAAAAGTATCTTCTCCCATTTATTGATTGATTGATACCAATTCAGTCATCCCAGGATTGATTGAACCCAGGGATGCTTAACTACTGAGCTACATCTCCAGCCCTTTTCATTTTTTATTTAGAGTCAGCCCTCAGCAATTTAGCAAGGCCCTAGGCAACTCTGCGAAACCCTGTCTCTAAATAAAATACAAAGCTGGTCCCTGCACTTTTGAGTTCAAAGCCAGCCTCAGCAAGGGCAAGGTGCTAAACAACTCAGTGAGACCGTGTCTCTACATAAAACACAAAATAGAGCTGGGGATGTGGTTCAGTGGTCGAGTGCCCCTGAATTCAATCTCCAGTACCAAAAATAAAAAAATAAAAAATAGATAAACAGCAAACAAAACTGCAGAAATATGTTTAATAAGCAGATGAGGGATCATTCATTTTAATATATAGATGCTCCTTACACTGGGGTTACATCTTGATAAAGTTGAAAATATTGCAGATCAAAAATGCATTTAACATATCTAAGCTAGAGTCTAACCTACATTAAACATACTTTAAACACATTAGCTTGCAGTTTGGCAAAACCATCTTGCCCAAAGCCTATTTAATAAATAAAGTGTTAAATATCTGATACAATTAATTGGATAGTGTACTGAACGTGAAAAGCAGAATTGCAATGAGTACTTTTACACCATCATAACATTAAAAAATCCTAAGTCAAGGACTGTCTATAAGAATCCATACAACTAGCCGGGCGCGGTGGCTCAAGCCTGTAATCCCAGCACTCAGGGAGGCTGAGACAGGAGAATCGCGAGTTCAAAGCTAGCCTCAGCAATGGCGAGGCGCTAAGCAACTCAGTGAGACCCTGTCTCTACATAAAACACAAAATAGGGCTG